>JAQIWE010003876.1:0-11341 GCA_034698565.1 Campodea plusiochaeta | reverse complement strand
AATTTACACTAATATTCTAAAATTCATATTTCAGAAGTTATTCAGGGGCATCGATATTTGTGGGACACCCTGTATATATATAAAAAAAGCATAATTTATTTAAACATTAATTTCATTGTGTATTTATTTTCAGGGTAAGGTTTATGGTTTTTACGATTCGTGGCCGGCAGGTCGTAGATTTGCAGTGGACATGGCAGGGTTTGCAGTTAATGTCAAATTCTTCCTGCAGCATAAAAATGCAACAATGCCTTATAAGGTAAAAGTGCATAAAATATGGTTAAATTAAATTAATTAATTAATATTTAAATGTTTTAATTCCGTAGGTTGGTTATGAAGAAGATTTATTTCTTCAAAGTCTCAAAATAGAATTAAAAGATATTGAACCTAAAGCAGAAGACTGTACGAAGGTAAGAATGAATAACTACAGTATTATGAAAAGGTTTAAAGGACATTTTTAGGTCACCTTGGGAGAGGTTTGATGTATTCCTCAATATTCTGAATGTCTTCAGAACTGTTTCACTGTTGTAACACTTCCATTTCACTTAGTTTGTGTAAATTTTTGTCAGTTACCTTTAAATGAATAACTATTTTGGTGTTTATTTAATTGTAATTTTTGTTACGATACAATTAAGCTACTTTTATTTTAGTTGAACCGTGCATTTAAGCCTAACAGAACTGTTTCTGAAAAACTATTCTTACTTTTGCATTAGGATAGTTAATTGTAAAGACCATAAAAATTTCATTATAGGTTTCTGGTTCTGGTTGTTGTAACACAATTAAAATCAACAAATCATGTAATGGTCGTTTTCCTAAAAAGAAATTACACGAGAACTTGATATTGACTTTTAGTTTTTAATTATTTCCCCTTTTTTATAGTAACTAATTAATATGTTACTTTAGTTGTCTGTAATTATTACATAGTACTTAGTTTTATTAAGAAAAAAATGAACTGTAAAGCAGTGTGTTGTAACATAATCTGTAATTTAAGATTTTCATAAAATAATTTATGAGTATTAATTATGTAGACCTAATAATTCTCAATAATTATGTTAGGCCTACTATATGATCTGTGAAATAAAAAAAGCTCTTCAAAGAGCTGCAAAATATTTTATAATTACCAAAATAATTTTATCATAATTCTCATTAACAATTTAGTCAATTTTATCCTCCTTAGGTTTATGTGTGGCACACTCAAACTGTGAAAAAGAAAATTCCAGGTCTTAAGTTTCCATCTTTACAATTTACGAGTTTACCAACATTATTAAATCAATTAGTCAAACTTGGTGTTATACATCAAAAACCTGGAGGTAAGAATTGCACTCAAGAAATAATTATTATTTCAATTTTGAAAGTTTAATTATTACTTCAAATCTTGTGAACTTTTGTAAACTTGATTGAAGTACACATGTAAAATTAACCTTGTTGCTTATTTCAGGGTTGGCAAATAAAAGCCGGACTGGTTTAATCCGGGGTGGATTAAACCAGATTAATCCACTTGAAATTGTCCACTTTCTCCGTAAAGTGACTAAAATCAACAATAATTTTCACAATTTTGTGCCATAAATTCAGTAAATCAAGATATTTTTTATCAAATATCTTTGTTTTCATATCTAATATCAAAAATAATTGCCCTTATTGTAATGTTAGCTTCCTAAAAATGTTATTTGTCAATTATGAGTATTTTGCATCCTAAACAGACAAATTACTTTTCTGAAAAACATTAAAATTTTGAAAAAGTTACACTAAATTGAAAGTACGGACAAAATTGATCAAATCCGGATAAAACCAATAAAATCTGGCCAGAGAGGACTTTTTCAATATTATTGTGGCTTTTTGCCAACCCTGACCATGGACTAGTACTTCATTGAAATATCATACTGTTAGGAAATGAGTTTACCATGAACTCGAAAAAGGATGGATCCATTCTCTTTTGCTTACTGAGATAGAAGTACAGTACCGTGACACATCAAAGATGTCAAATATGAAGTTTCAGTATTAGGCTACTTTTTACAAAATCATAAAGACCCAAAGTGATTTATAGCCCATCAAGGGTGTTTTGAGATACCACAAACTGATAATCCGTTGTTTAAATTCTTTGGTATCAGTAGAATTCAGAGCGTAAAATTCAGCGTAAAGTTCAGCAACAGTAAAATTCAGCACTACGTAATTCAGCGCTGAAATAATAAGTGACAAAAAAATGTTTAGAAATATTATTTCTTAAGTATTGTTAGGCCTACTGTATGTGCAGATTGAAGAGCTCCGATGTATAAACACATTACTCGGCAGTATTATTTAACTTCCAGTCTTGCAAGACTCCGTTCAAAAACTGACTTGCAGAACTGTGGTACAAAAGTTTTAAAGTATAGCTTAAAAGAAGATAATCACAGTTTATTCTGGAAATATATAAATAAACTGAAACAAGAGGCAATACTATCTCGCTTGAAAGAGGATCAATTGACATTATTTATGGAGAGAAAACGCTGCAAAGAATGTAGGGAGAGAAAACATTGCAGAATTACCTGTTTGATGAGTTATAAAAGCAGAAGAAAAATTATGTGTGAGAGATCATCCATAATTTTCAATAACAAACTTAATGTGATATATTTAACATTTTAGATAAATGGACCTTCACCACTAACTTTCAAACAATAAAAAACTCGCTTGATGCTTCTGGTTAAGATCCATTTATGTTAAAACATTCAAGAAGAACCACTGAATTTCCAAAATGTGATATATTTTTCAGTTTATAAAATTTATTTAATGTTTCTAAATCAATAATTGAATTGAGTGTCAGTATTTTATGACAATATTTTGCTTACAATAATTTGAACAAAAAAAAATTAGTAAATAAACCAAAATAACAACATTAATTACATTTTCTGCAATAATTATTATGAATTTATTCCCTTTTTTTTAAATTTTGGCGCTGAATTATGAGTCTCTGAATTTTACGGCGCCGAATTGTACAGTCGCTGAATTTTTTGACACGCTGAATTCTATGGCACCGAATTTTACGGGAACCAAATTCTTTGACATACTTGGTATTTAATTTTAGAAAATAGAGAATCTGAACCACCCAAATAAAAAAACTTCCATTGCTTCTTTCAAGAAAATTTATTACATAAATAACTTACGCCAATATAATTATACTTCCACTACTAGCCTATCGAAATTCTTTTTCAAAACATTTCAGACAAAAGTAAAAACGAGAAATGTGACAGAAACTGAATTACCACTCTTATAATGATTGTCATCTAGTACAATGCATCATGGTAAATTAAATTAAATCAAAATAAAACTAGATATTTCACAGAAAGCTCTACATCATAATAGCCCTTACCTTCCAATCTCTGAACATCGCAACGAATCCGAACTGACAGCTGCCTTCTTAAAGACATGCAATATCGATGGGGAGGGTCCAGGCTCCCCACTATCAGTGTCTTTGTAGAGAGCAGGAATGGCTAGGCCAAGCACTAGACCAACTGCACACAGAGTAAAGAAGAGTGCCGCTGCTAGGATTATGTAGCGACGACGCTTGAATGAAGCTCTGTTGGGAATGGAGGATTAAAAGGTAGAGATTAGTTACGGAGGCTGTCATTGGTCGAGAAGGTGCTTGAGATATTATGTAGGGAGCAGAAGTTTCTGTGTTGTTTGTGGAACTTTGTTTTATTTACATTCTCAGTACTTTTACAGTTATAAATCAATGATGCAAGAAAATTACATCAGTTTTAATGAAAAAATATTTTTCCCCCAACTTATGTTTGAAAGAATAATCTTAAACTTCAGATTATTATCATGCAGCTAAAGTATTTCAAAATTAGTCACTTCTGCTTTCAAAACATTTCAAACACCATCCCCTACCATTTATTAATAATGCCTCAAAATTTAGTTAATTTAATTACTGTTTTATAAAACAAAAATATTAGAAAAAATAACTAATTTATAAGTCTTTATTTTGGTTACAATGTGCTATAATCATTAAAAAATGTTAATAGAGTTAAAAGAAAATCAAAATTAAAATAAGTTTACTTTTAAAGAGAATATCTACTCAATAAAGAATAAAGAGAGATTTAAAAGTTTTAAATTTGAAAGAAAAGAATTTTAATATCATTTTCATTAAGCTTTTTATAGTTATTAAACTGTAAAAACTTTTAAAGCATTAAAGAAAAATTAAGCTGACAAAATACTTTTAAAATATTTTAAATGATGCAAAGTACTAAAAGTGATTAATATAAATATCTGAACTGAAAAAGTGTAATTTACATGCCAGAAGCAAATAAAAATTGACGAAGCTTCATGACACCTTCTCTCGCACTTCTTTCAACTTGCATTCTGCTTCGAGAAATAAAAAAAGCACTCATTCACTTCAAATAATATTATTATTAGTATTAATATGTTAATATGAGTTTAAAAGCTTATAATGTTAGTTGGAATAAAATCTGTAAAATGTAAATCTATGCAGCCAGCAAAGGAAATGAATTGTTATTTTTTTTTTTTGAAAGTTTTAAGTAAGTAATCAAACGTGATTTTAAAATTATTTTTGACTCTATCATTATATTATAAATTTATAATAAGGTCAGTAGTTTTGCAAAGTTGATTTTTTTTTGTTAAAACAAAATATTAAAAAAACAATTCTACAATTTAAAAAATAAATAAAGTTATATTACCGGTTGTACAGTACGGTAAAATGATGAATTTGAAACATAGTAATCAAATTTTTTAATATAAAATTTGATTGTTCACAACACAATGACACAAATGGAAAAATGGAGAAATGAGCTAAGTTATCAAACTAGCACTTTACTTTAAGAAATTTACAATAATGAGCATTACCTTTATTAAAAGAATTACTAGCATTTTAATTTTCCAAATATTTATACATCAAAATTCTTTAAAGTGATTTAACGTTAATGTGATCTGTATTTTAATTAGTTTTCCCTAATGCCAGCTGTGCAGATTTTAATTAATTTACAGATTATATTACTCTGTGATGGCATAAAATTAATGGTGGTATTATTCTATTCAGTTAGAATGGTTATTTTAAGGCAACTCAATTTAAGCAAAAGTTTGGCATAAATGTATGGAACACAACCTATGATATGATTTTAAATATATGCTATTAAACTATTTGTAGCTAGCCTACTTTTTAAAACTATTAAGCATTCATACATTTATGTTCTTTTTTGCTTTTGAGTTTAAATTGTTATTAGTATGAAATGTTTATTATAAGTTGATGGCTTATATTAAAAAAAAACAAGCAAATCCCCTTTTTTCAGGTAATATCTACAGACAAGTAATTTACTGTGCAATCATTTCAGTTAAATAAATTAAAAGTTGTTACTAAAAATATTGATTAGAAATTCTTGAATATTAAAATAATTATTACATGCAAGTCTTTTAAATTCTTTAACTTCAACTAAGAAAAGACCCTGAACTTTAAATTTAAGTCACAGCAGTTTGCAAGATTTTTGTTTCGTCATTTAAATAATAAGTTTATAACTTATACTAATTGATGGATAACGGCAAGGTTCTTTAAAGGACAACACTCTATTTAATTATTTATAAGCTTTAAGAATAGCAGTAAAGTATTATAAACTTTGTTTGATTTAGATTATTAGTACATTATTAATTTAATTGGACTATGTTTCTCTAAGATTTTTTTTAAATGTAGTTTTACGATATTTAACAAAAAGCTATTATAAAAAAAATAATTGTCTAAAGTATGATTTAACAAAGTAGCCTGTATCTTCAAAACTGTCTGTTTACTTGAATTGCCTTGGAAACTGATTACAAGTTATAATGTTATGAAAAAATTAATGTTATTTTAAAAGCTATCAATAATTTTATAAATATATTGTCACAAATATAATCAAGGATGCTACATAAAAAACATTTTCAGAAGACCTTCAAATGCTTTTTAGCCACACAATCAAATAAATCTGTAACAAAATTTATAAAATTATACTCCATTAATATAATTATTATAAGAAAATCCATTGTAAGTTCAACTCGAAGCAAAACCCATGTCAGCTAATAAGAAAACATTATTTTGAAATGGTAACACATACGAAACTGCCGTCCTCAACATACGTTCGCAGAGCGGTTCTTCTCCATGCACCATGTTTACGTAATCGGCGTTTGGTTGGTCGGGAACTCAATAGTTTTGAAGTGTCGTCACCATCACTCAGCTGCCCCTCCTCTACATCAGAATCATCAGCCCTCGGAAATGTTTGGAGTTCGTTTTCTGCCATGGTTTCTGCAGATCGTTGAAACTGTGTTCGTAACATTAAATCAGCACGTTTGATAACGATCATAGCTATCCAGTTTGCTCATATTAATTTGTTAGCTAACGTTGCCTAGCATTTTATACTTTGGTGGAGTAACTGCTTGCTGAAAAAAGAAACCTGCAGCTAGCCACCACCCTTTTACAGACATGGGAACCCTCCTGATATAAATACATAATTATTTTTAATCCAGGGGTAAATAATAATTATAATAAAGGTTTATAAGTTAATGTTATACTGTATAAGATATTCAAATAAATTGTGATGGATCTAAAATGTGGTTAAAGTTGATAAGTATTATCGGTGGTATACTGGTATTATAATTAATAATGGAATGATTACCATTGTTTCTTTTAAAAATTATAAAACTTTGTTAAAAATCAACCTTTTTTTTTTACAAAGGAGAATTGGAGGAAAACATGCGAAATTTTTATATTTTTCATGAACTAAATCACAGAGTTTAAACAATTTTCCAGGTACCGTACTGACTTTTCCAGTAAAAATTGTAACAGGTATGTACTATTTTGAATATTTTTTGCACATTTTCATTGAAATTTGGTTATATTTTAGGAAGATTTTAACATTATTCTACTTAATCCCTATTTTTCTTTCATTTCCTAATTTTTTTCCTAATAGTTAAATCTCGTTCCTTTCATTTTAAATGTGCACAACAGATTTATTAATGGGAAATTCTACACTAATAACAGCTTTTAAAGCATCTTTCTGTAAAAATGTTATAATTTGAAAAATAAAATAATGAGGGAGATTTCCAATGAATGGGTGGATTACTGGTCCGAATCTGGGAGTTTCTAAATATAATGTGGTCCGAAAGTTGACAGCTCCATATTCCATCATATAATTATATTCCATTATTAATTATAATACCACAGTTCAGTCTGTTTCAAAATACTCCATGCGTGCAAAAAATAAGAGTACTTTAAAAACAAAGCATTTTAAATAATTGAAATGGTAATAGAGATTTATACAATACCTTTTGTGATATTGCTGACTTGTTTACTTTTATGATTTACATTTCTATTTCCTTCACAACTTGGTTAAGCTGGTTTCATGACAGGAAAGTAAACAGTGTTAAGGTATGTATTGGAAAAGCTTCTTTTAAACTTTAATAGTGATATTTTTACGAAATTATGATTTATTACTCATTAAAGTTCCAAATTAGCTTCTCATTTGCAGGAAAAAAAGAGAAAAGAAATAACCCACCATACACAAAGTACGACTCTACTATAAATCAGAGTATGGCAGGGTGTTGATCTTTCATTTGGTTTTTATTTTTTAATTTACTTTCAAGAAATTCTATTTCACCTATTTGTAAAACTTTGAAACATGTCAACTTAAATACAAATCAGTCAGATTGAAACAGTTTAAATTTATTAATTCAAAATTTTCATCTTGAGAATCTTTTTAAATTATCGCATCACAAATCAAAAATGAATCATTTTCCATTTAAGTAACATCTGTAACATAAGGTAGCAAGGCTTTAGTATGCTATCTTCTCCCTTCAGTCCCTTCTCATATTAATATGATTCATTCTGTTTTGGGCTGTTGTGTTTTAGGTTAAATAGCTGCTACCTATCTGATTAACGATAGGCTTACAAAAATCTAAAACAAACAGAAATATAAAACTAAAAGTGATAAGCAACACAGTGGCATGAAAAATGAAAAAGTTTACTGGAAACCAACAGAGGTTATTACAATAGAGAATCATCAAACATTTGAATAATAGCCATTCCTCTGTTAAATGTTGTTGATTTATATCTCTATCTTAACATGTTTCAAGGCAATACACCTCATCTTCAGAAGTTAATACATCTAAAATCGAAAAGTTGAAAATTACTATACAATTATACTTACAGAAATAAAAACAAAAACGTGTAATTACATCTGAAGATAACATAAAACTAACTGTGAAAATAAGAAAACTGGGGAAAAATTTTACTGTATGTGTGCGTGTTACGCTTGTAACCTATTTAAAAAATTATGAATCTGTTACCATAATACGGTAGTGATTTCTCTTTTCTGCATAAAAGTCTGCTGTTTTACAAAAAGTTTAAAATACCGGTAATTTAGTTTATTTAGTTTTCCTCAATTTTATTTTCATTACACCTAAGTCTCTTTTATTAATTGAAAATTACTCATTGAAATACAGTAGCCTAGACTATACGGTACTTATTTTAAGCCTGTTTAATGCTAACTCTAAATTTAAGCTGCTGGTACACTAGATGCGGCTAAGTCTAAGTGGTTGGAAAACTAAATAAAAAAATAGGAACAGGCAAACCCAACAATTATTGTCTAATAGCCTTAACTGAAACTATGTAACAATCTACAGGTTAAGGTTAGGCTACCTTTACTGCAATGAGTCAAGATCTGGCTGAATATTAATACCGGTATAAGAAAATATTGAATTTTAATGCGTATTAACAATTAAATCCGATAGCATTCATTAAAGACTCTTCTTGTTCCGTAACAAAACGAAAAAGATTTTTAGACACAAAGCTGAACAGTGTGGAACAAGACTAGGCCAAAAATAAACAACTTACTCAGTTGGGTGTGTCTGTTATTCTTATAAAAGGGCTTATAGGTTACTCATAACCTACTTATCGTTTTATACTTATCCTTATTCTAAATACTAGAAAATCCTACCAATTAATCTGCCGGTTCACTTATTTTCACAATCTGCCTTGTTTCAGAATTAGCGCTCCAGCTGTTTCAATTTCCTAATACGTAGGCAACCCACTCAACTGCAATGCGGTGGAAAACTGACCAGCACAATACTTCACGGAGAAACTAGCATACTGAATGCTTTCCAGGATAATGATATCTTTTCACGGCTGGTCAGTAGCACCAATAAAAAATCTAACTAAATCCAGATCTGTATCCGGAATAGGATGGAATTTAATAACCAGTTTACGCCCGTCTGCACGTGTGTCTGACACCGCGTCTATAAAAACAAGTCAATGAAGGAATGCGACAAGGCGCAACTCCGAAAGTTATTACGACTGTGAGCTACTTCTATCATGTCTATTGGTTATATTATGCCATATATAAATGAACGGCAAAATAATGTAAAAAAAAATATAATTTCATTGAAAGAATAAACTATTGGCATAAAGCATAGTTATACTATACATTATTAATTATTCAAACCTTAATTATTTTTAATCCGAAAGTATAATTATAAAAATTTTAAAGGGTTACTTGCAGCTAAATTGACTTTTCTGATATTATATAACAGAATATTAATTTAGTTTTCTTGATATAAATAACTCATAATTATTATTTTTCTTACCCCTCAAAAATCACCGGTTGTCGAGATATTCGTCACCTTAGAAATGCAAAAAAATAAGCTGTAAGGTAGAGGAGCAAACGTGACCCAAAACAAGACAACTGCTGATATATGAATAAAATTATTAATTTACATGATTTTTAAGTGAGTTTTGCTATACTACGTAATAGATATATGTTCTGATATGTTTTACAGTGAATAATTTGCATCGATATTTTCGCAAGGCAGCGAAATTAAGCAGGTTGATTTCTGTTAGACTACCTTGTGGAAAATCTATCGACTATATAAACAGAAATATTTCTTGATCCGTTGGGTCAAGGTACAAGAAAATAACAGAAAATCGGAAATTCATTATCTGCAGGTAACTATTTAAATTAAAATAATATAATTATTAGTAATCTCTCAAACGTAATTATTTTTATTATTATCACCGATTATTTTCAGATTATTATCATGAGAGATAATTATGTAGTAATAAATTATTGAATGAAATTAATCACTTAAAGGATTGTTTGCATAAGCACATCAGAATATAACAATACCATCAGTTGTACGAGCTTACCAATTATATCACATACGTAATCAGTTATATTGTCGAAAATCATGAATATTTATATATTCTATGATAATATGGCATATCGCCATATCCCCAATGAGAATAAATAAGGGAAAGCCGCCGCCCGGAAAGGATAAAAAAAAATGAGAAACTGAAAATCTCATAATTCAAAAGTTAAAAACAGTGGACTTTACAAATTGAATTTCCAATAATTTACAGCATATTAAACATACATTTTTCTCAATATCTGTATATATATATCAATATTACTTATATTTATATAATATATAGTATATTTTATGATTATATATAATATATTATATTGCATTATAGTTAGGCCTATATAAAATAATAAATTTGTTTTATCTCCCAATAAATCGATGTATAATAATATAAGTTTATCATGAATTTCTATATGATTACTAGCTGCCAGTTTCCAGCTTGCTCGTATATAATATGTTTGCTATCTGAAAACATAATACCGTATATACGTCTCTTGCCTCCTTTATTTCATTGTTTTCTATATGCTATATTTTTTATATATTTTCAACATCACTGCCCATTTTGGAAATAATTAATTTTTTCATTTAAACCAAACACAAAGATTGAAACACTATTTTTTGAAGGAATTATTAGTAGGAGACATTAATTGTTCACATATTTTGAGAATGACCCAGAAGTTCAATTTTCAGTATAGTCGAATTCCTACATAGATACTTCTGAACTTATACAAACGTTATGATTGGCGAAAAAATGTATTGAGTGATTGCATATCTGGACCTTAAAGGCAGAGGGGAATAAGTCAATTTTTTTCGAAAATGAGTTATTGCCGCCATTGTGGTTCTAAGTACATAACCTATCACTGACAAAGAGATTTAAGAGTTATCTACATCTAAACTCCACAAAACGGGCAATGCAAATAAGATATAAGTCACATTTTTTAGTGGCAAAAAGATATAAGTCGACTTATTCCCTTTTGACTCTATAGATTTTTTCCTGTAGATTTCGTTGTAATGATATTTTTGGTGACTTGTACCTTTCTGCACTTTGCATCTGTGTGATCGTGTGTGTGTTATTTCATCTAAAAAAGGTATGATTGAAGGGTTTATGATAGCATTTATCCACAGTAAGTAATTCCTTAATATCCTGTGACACTATGTATATGTATAAGTTCATTGGTGTTCTCTATAATTCATC
>JAQIWE010003875.1:0-11346 GCA_034698565.1 Campodea plusiochaeta | reverse complement strand
ATTATAAGTTGTTCAGCGAAACGAAGACTGAGCACAAGTATATACATAAAATAATGATAACTGAATGACGTTCTCTCTTCCACTTATGTTATAATAAGAGTTCCTCTAAAATTATCACGCACATTTTTTATAAGATGATCCACAGATTTGTGAAAAAAGAAGAAGATGAAAAGCGGTACAATTAGATAGTTGAATCGTGAATATTAATAAATAAGAAAAAAAATACTGTTTTGCCGTAGTTCCATAGTTTTAACACATTCTGATTTGCTGAAAGTATATAAAAATATGAAAAAAAAATCCGTTAAACCCATGTTTAATCTACAATGTAATTATCTCTTAGAGGACGATACACTTGGTACTTGCATTCTCAAATTCCAACGCGAAATAAACTTTAGCGATCGTATACGTTCTTCTATGTAGTAGCAAAACTGGAAGTGTTTTCTTGAATATTTCTTACCAGAGGTATAGTGCCCAAAATTCTAATAACTAGATTACAAATTTCAAAAGTTGAAATAATGAAATATTGTAATATTTCAAATATCTCAAGAATAATGAAGTCCTTAAAAATATGCAAATTTCGATTTTTCAACACTGACTTTATGAAGTCTGATGCATAAATATATGTATCTAAATTGCTACATCGGAAAATCCATGGTGTTATTAGCGGTCGTGCTTGCTCTTTATAAGGCAAAATTTGTATTTTTAATGTTTCAAGAAAGTTTTGAGTTTACACTCCTTATATAGTCAACATAACCATTGTGTAATCGTTAAAAATACAAAGCAAGTGAAGTGTGTGCTCTTTTGAAAACAAAAGATCCTCCTCTAAGAATGTCGATATTTAACCAGTTTAGTTTTCCAGGAAATAAATCTTACAATGGACATCGTACAAGTAATTCACCGATGAAAACTTTCAATTGTTTAATGTGGCCATCTGCTGAATGACACTTTTATAGACACCAGTGGTTCCTCAATAAATTGTTGCCAAAACCCAACAATATATAAATCCCTTTGCTATTGTGCAGCGAATGTATGGGTCCAGTTTGTGTTTTGTTGGGTCACGGTTTCATTTTGGTTCACCAATAAACCCAACGAATTGCACCCCATTGTCAATACATTGTTATTGCTCCTCTATCTTTTATTATTGAGGGATATATAGCAACAACAAAATAACAATGTTGTATTATTCGTAAACAGACAGGATTGATTGTCGTATAGTGAAAGCAGGAATTATAATTGGTACAGTTGTGTTTTGTGAATGTGGGTGTATTATTGTGATTGGCAACGGAATTTGAATCACTTCATTTCACCACACCCTCAAAATAACAGAAACAACAATCTTATATTGAGGGACTTTGACAGCAAAAGAACGTTCCGACGGTATTGTTGTTTATTGCTCATATTATGATGTTACTATTTCGTAAAGTATTTCATAGTATGATATTGATTACAGCAGGAAATTTAACACAATTTTCAGATATTCTTGTTATCTTATACCTTAAAATTTTCTGAATAAATTCCTTTTCCCATCAGGAGAAACTTTTGAGGCGGAACAAAATTCAATTCATCTGTATTTTGATTTAAAAAGCCCCTGCAAATGATCTAGTCTTTTTTACATGTAATTAGAAGTGAACTTTCAAAACATTAAATAACATTGTCAAATATTTTTGGGGTATACATTATAGAATAGCCAGCATTAATCTTAAAAGACTTTCACAGGGACTTTATGACATTTTAAGTTATTAGTTATATATTATATAATTTGCTGTAGAATGATTTTCCTTCTTTGAATTTTTTTTATCTGAACTAAATTCCAAACCCAACTTCTAAGATGAGCATTCAATTAAAAAATCCATTTTCGTCCTAAAACCTATACATTGTCATTCCTCCGGCATGCCAGAAAAACCAATGTTTCAAACAATTTCTAAATACGAAAAATAGTTCGAAATTACAGTGAAGTAACAAAGCACAAAATAACTGAGCCTAAAATACAAGGATGGATAAAGTCGTCATTTTTAAATAAAAAAAAAGATCTGCACAGTGAGCCCCTCAAAGACATGAACTGAAAGTGGAAGCAAGTGAGACTGTGAAAAGAAATAATTTACTGTTCAAAATTGATCAGCAGTGTTAAAACCCTTTGACGTTTACTAACTTACTTTATTAGTATTATTACTTGTATATCAGATAGTCACCTTGCGAGGGTTACCTTGAGAACTGTAAGAAAGACGATCGGATTGATTTTATTTTATTTATTCTTTGATCACTGATAATAACTGACTTAAATGAATCATAACCGTATCTCCATCAGCTGGAATAACCATCAGAAATTCGTACAACCGTATAAAATATATATTTTAATGCTTCCAGTAGTGAGTAGACGAACTAACGCTTCACGTTTCCATTTGTCTATTGAGGATGACTTTGTACTTTTATTCAGTGTTCTGGTGGATACACAACCTCTCTTACTCCCCCTGTATATATGTTGAAGATAATAAATTATCCAAAACTTTTCAACACCTTTTCCTTTCCTATGGAAAAATAACCGTGTTAAAATATTAACTACTTTAATTGATGGATTAATGAACTTTCGAAATAATTAAGTTTGTTGAATATCAACAATTAAGTAATCAAAAAGGGTGAGGAGAAAAACGCATGCTAAGAACCCGTGAATCGGTTACGAAAAATATCATGATTTATAAACATATCAGTGGTGTTGTAAAATTTAACATATAACGTTCCTCGAAGTTAACAGTCTTTACATTGCTGCAATGTAAGTTTTATTTCATGCTCTACAAGGTTTTAAATTCGAAATGTCAACATTTTAATTATGAATAACGAAGTTTCATACAATCTGAATTATGGATCCAATGCCTGCTTCAGAAATAATTAAACCTATACAGTATACATACTATTTTTTAAAAAAACTCAGGGTTAAAACTTCAAAAAATCTATTAGCAAAGCAAGTATTTTGTTAATGGTTAATGTGTAATGATGACCATTTACCATTATTAACAAGAATAACAACAATGTCATTACTCGTTTGCAAGGCCTAAATTGAAAAATCTATCCTTACAAATTCTGAAGTTGAACTGATTGAACACATAATATTTATGAACTCTCGCTTAGAGTAA
This sequence comes from Campodea plusiochaeta, assembly GCA_034698565.1. Lineage (NCBI taxonomy): Eukaryota > Metazoa > Arthropoda > Diplura > Rhabdura > Campodeidae > Campodea > Campodea plusiochaeta. The sequence continues at coordinate 8,218 of JAQIWE010003875.1, read as the reverse complement.
TTTTATAAATAATGTATATCTACGATGTGACGCAAGTTCAATAAGTGTGTCAAACTAATGTTAGCAAACCTTATTAAGTTTCAACTTCCCTCATCTCACTCACGATCGAATGTTGATAACAGTATAAGATTCAATAAATAAAATTTGCTAGTAAAAAGGAAATTCGAAAGAACATGAGAAATTTCTTAAAACTATTTTAAACTTCGTCTTCAACTACATTACTTTTAAAATATTTGATTGCTGTAATGGAGGGAAATAATAAAATGCGAAAATATATACATATAAATATACCATTTCGAACGTTTTTATTCCATATGTGGTCAAGCAAATGTCAAAAATAAAACCTTATTGCTGGAGTTTTCCCCTTCTTTATAATCTCTGCTGCTATGATATACAAATTACCATAATTCTATCACCGCGATGATAATATATTGGTTGCTTTTATACCCCAGTATGACATTAACTGTTCATATCAGCACTTTTCATGCAAAAAAATCTTTTGTTCTCGTCTTCCAATTTAACCGTTGTTGACACGCAAAAATGAAAAGGCCCTAAAACACTCCTACGACCAGAAAAAACATGTGTCAAGTGTAAAATGTCACGATACATAAAACTAAGCTAGTGATAGTGTGATCAAAGCATTATACAAGTTTATAGAACATGAAACGTTTAAATAATTCAGTGTCTATTATATCAGCTCTCTGACACATAGGATAGAATGTTTCCATCTAGCGAGGGTTTAGTGTAGTTTGGAAGAGAACAGTTCGCGTTTCTTCTCGAAGAGGGCAGGAGTGGTTAAAAAAGTTCGATCTTGGAGGAAACATCATGACAGAGATACAAGAAAAGACTAAACGATAGTAGGATGCCCACAGAAAATATATTGGAGAGCTTGAAATTGAACTTTTAGTTTTTTATTTCAATTTTCGTCAAGGAGAAGAACAAAAGAAAACTTGAGAAGTGGTTTACAATACGGTTTAAAATGGGAAGTAGGTTTTGGAACGAATATACAATGGTCTGTTACGACTGTCTGATTGAACAGTAACTACTTAATTAGAAATTACCTTTAGTTTTCAAATACAACACTCTAATTCCAATATTTTCATTTTCAAATTTAACTTGCATTTTTTCAGGAAATTTTTAATGGGAAATCTCCTAGAATACACGAGTTTTCTCTCTTTTCCAGGAGATGTCTTCCATACACGAAATGATCTTCTGATCAATGGCTATGGACCTCTAGGAGCCATTTTATTACGTCCTCCTGTTGTCCGCAGCCATACCAAAAAAAACTGAGGAGAATCACTGTTAATCTTAAAAGTGTCATCAGAGATATTAGCGAAAAACATTCATGGGGAACACTGGCGCTATCCTCAGTGAAGAAGCGACTACCGGAGTGAACAAACGTAGAAAGGAAAGCATAGCAATAGTGATATTATTTTTTTATTATTAGATCAAAATATTTCTTCATCTGTTACAACTTGATATAGACCTATTTGGATATTTTAAAGAGTTCTGTATACTCATTTAAAAGTTTTAAACGCAAAACTCCATATTTCTTTAAAACACTTATCCAACAAAATAGAATGAAACAATGAACCTTTTTCTTGTATGTAAATGAAGTTGTTTAAATAATGAAAGAAGGGACCTGTTAAATGCACATAAATATACGATAAATAACATTGATTTACCATTCTGTAAATCTATATTAATATTATTGTGTTATTATACCGATTTCAATCAATTAGAATAAAAGATATATAATTATCTATAGTAATTAATGTAGTTAGTGTGTGTAATTGTGCATAAAAAGTGCATAACTGTATGTAAACGGCAACCTCCCCAGCAGTTCTTTTTCCTTATTGGCACCTTGGGGCAAGAACGATCTAAGAACGAATGTGACCTCCCAGAAAACAACAATAGAAATAAAAGTGAATTCTCTACAGCTTCATAACGTACTAGGTACTACAGTCCAATATCAATAAACTCCAGGCAGAAAATAACAATGGAAGGAAAGAAATCTTTTGTTTAATCACTAAACAACACCATTGCCTCCATACAGATAGAACTATTGGAAAATAGGAAAGGCAAAATTGCTTTTTGCAATGAAAAATACAGTTCTATGCATTCTTTAAACAGAAGTGTCACATTTTACCGATATTTCTCTATAACTAATTATTTGTTATAGGCCTATGGAAAGCATCTTAAAAAATAGCACCTCACTTCGATCCTTGTTATTTTCAAAGCACATTGTTACCAGAACCCATTCATGATTTAATAGAAAGCAAAGCTTAAAAAGATATTAGCGAAAATGTATATTATTATTAGGTCCAAATAATAAGACATTTTATACACGTATCCACATACTCTCTAGGAACAGTTTCAGACATCCCCCATCGTTCTATGATCATTTTTGTCTCAGCAGCAAGGGATTGTTTATGGTGAAGTCAAAATTCATGCGCACATCCATTTTTTTTTTTTCAATGGCATCACTTCTGATTCCAGTAGGAGAAATCAAAAAATAAAAGTACATTTAAGACATACTCCATATTTCTATATTACTATCAGAAATGAAATATTTTGTTATTGTCAGTTTATGAATATACTGTCGGTACTTCAATTGATCATACCAATATTGTGAAGGCAAAGAGTTATTTTGATTACCACGTGAGATATGTCATTTTTCTGTTGCAAAATCGCACTTTTCGTAAGTTTAACTGCTTTTATATATTAAGTCCGAATTTTATCTTGTTTTCTCCCAGTAATTCATAATTATTATAGATAAATCCAGACTTGTAATCAAGAAAACATTCCTTAATTATCTAACTGGGATCAGAAGTGAGGCCATTCAAAAATATAAATGGATGTGCGCATGAATTTTGACCTCACCCTAAGCAATCCCTTGCAGCTGACACAAAAATGATCATAGAACGATGGGGGATGTTCGAAACTTCCTGGAGAATATATGGATACGTTTATACAATTTCTTATTATTTGGACCATTGGTTTTATTTCTACAGCGTTAGTCTGCTTACTTACTGACCCTTCCTCGAATTCTCGTATTATCTTGCTCATATTCATATACAATTACCTTTTGATCTCTTAATATCTCTATACCTAAATGATGGAAACCATCATAGAACTGAGAGCTGAAAAGAAAATCGTTTTATGTATAACGTGAATTAACTTTGACATTATTGTAAATTCCATTAATTTCTCTTCCAATCTTGTATAAGTACATTATTACCATGAACAAATGATCTTTAGTAGTGTGTTAATTTGTCGTGACCACAGGAGCATATCTTAGATTTAAATTGAGTTGACAAAACCAGACCGCAAAAGCATTCTATGACGTTGTGAAGGGGTGATTTGTGAATTCAATAAAATATGAACACTCTCCTTTGTCCCCTTTGCCCCAACAGTTCAAATCTATTGCTACAAACTTTCCTCTTTTCCATGCTTTGTTATATACATCATGTGACACATATTGTGAACGAAAAAAAATCACCTGGTGGGCAGAAATACACGGAATTGCAGAATAATAACAACAAAACATTGATCGTATTTTTATTTTATTGTCCAAGCATTTATAAGAAGAAAAATACATTATTTTGAAGTGTAATATTAAATTCAGAGGAAATATTGGCAAATCTGATAACATTAATTTAAATAGCAAATGCTACTATATTGCACTGAATTTAATTATTATTCGGTGTATTATAATATTATTGATATACAAATTAATATTATAAGATTTGCAAGTTTGTCTTTCTTTCAATTTTATAGAAAAATAAATGTTGTTTAACTCTTACAAAAAATTGATACAGTGAACTTCATAATGGTGCTTTAAGTTTCGTTATAGTCATAGGCCATAACTGCTCTGAGGAGCAAGAATACCCAGACTGCCAGTCATGAAATCAATTTATATTCCAAATTCACATTATAAACAAACACTTTTACTAAAATTTGCTATCGATATTATATATGTACCTTATATAATTGCTGTAATTTACATACGCCAACAACTATGCTATATAGTGGCTAACTTTCCCAAGGAAGGATAAAACTTTGAAGATTATGCCGGATTCCTATAATAATGAATTAAACACTAATTCTATAATAGATGCTGTGCTGAATTCACTCAAAATACACTAAAGATGACAGTATTGGTGTAATTTATTCTGCATTAATATTTATAGTTCAAGTCCAGTTTTTTCATTGATACACTGTATGTTATTTGCAGAAGAGAATTTTTAAGTAAGTTATACCATCAAGATCACTCGTACATGTTGTAAAGCTAATCTCACTTCAAACTGCGACAAAAATAACCTAACAAAAAAAAGCTGTTTAGTCTGAGTAAACACATGATTTGTAACCATAATTCACTTTTAATCTATCGAATAATGCAATATTTTCTTGGTGTAAAGTATACAAGCTTGATTGCAGAAGTTCTGAAAGTAAGACTATATATCCTCATTCCTTACAGTATATAGATAGATTAAATTACAATAGATCACTATTCATTATGAATACGGAATTAAAATTATAGAAAAATGCTGAGCATTATAAAGAGTTTTGAACTATGTCAAGTGAATTTGACAATTGACCGAGAAATAAACTTTGGTAGATTTCGAACCACAGAATTTACATTTTCCCCTTCATATTCTCTGCATGCAGTGCCCTGATATAGGAACATTTTTTCTGTATAGGTAATATACAAAACAAAGTCGGCTAAATTTTAAGCGTATACTCGTCCTCTAATATTCCTGGTGTGAGATACTAACTTATCCAATTTATATAATAGGATCTGGATTTTAACCACTAGTTTTAATTTGCTAATTCTGTAAATGAAAATCGAATTTCAAAATTATCCCCATTCTAAAAAATAATTCCTTGGTGCTATATTTTATTACGTAAACTAACGTCCATTTTCCTGTAAAATATTAAACAATGTAACTTTCATTTTGAACATTGTGCAGTTCTTTTCTCATTGTAAAGTCGTCATCTGTTTTTGAGTCCATTGAATTGAATTCGTAATAACCATTTTACTTCACTTTCAGCTTTTGTTGCTGTTTTTCACAACTAATAAATAACAATGTTTCAACTTCATGGAAACAACTAAATAATTGAAAAACAGAACAATTGTTAAAGTTAGTGCATAACATACTGCTGTGTGATGTGGGCGTATTTTGAAATAAATCATTTCTACATGTGGGTGCAATTTGCTATTAGGGGACAGTCTTCACGTTATTTACCGTACTCTTGTTTTGCGCGTAGGAACAATAGACTATTAAAAGTAAGTGGCTTCATCTTTTCAACAAACTTAATTAACATAGTTCTGTATTATCTATACAATATGCAGAATACAAATTTTATTGTAATATACTACAAGTGGAAAAAATTCTTTACTATATACAACAGTCATAAGATCCATTGAAACTAACTGCATCTACTCATAAAACATAATTATATTTGTGGATTAAAATGAAATGTTATAGTTACTTCCAACATCATTCATCTCTTATTTAACCTGGATATTAAATTTACCATGATGAGGAATCAAATCCAGTTTAACACATACAACAAAACTATAGCTACATTTTATGAAGAAGAGATGTGATTTTTTAATCATTGTTGCTTTATCCTATCATCTATACTTCCAATCTAACTCTTTCTGATAAAGAGTTGATCACTATGCAGGGATATTTCTTACTCGTACACATTTTTAAAACTAGATTTAAAGAGTCTTTCTGAGGATGTCAGGTTAAAACTTTAATTCAATTAACAGAAGTTAAAATATCACAACAGGATGTTTAGATTAATAGCTCAAAAAGAACTACTGACTTTTTATTCGCCCTTCGAAACCGATAGCCACACACGAGCGATTAATTCCATATCAATCGTTGGAAACTGCTAATCAAAATAAATAATAGAACTAAATTTAAATAAACACTTTAAAACAAAGCTCAATTTGCGTAATCGAAACCTTATTTCTGTAAAACAAGAAGAAACAACCGAATTCAAAACTGAACTCTCCTTATACCACATTCTGTGATCTTCACCCTAAAATACATTTAACCCCTAAAAAAAACTCCGTACCCCTGAGTTGTCCGAGGTCATGACCCCGCCCTTGTCCTCTCTTGATGATGCTATTCACAAGCTTGAATAGAACGCCTGATGATTTGAAACAAAGGAGTAGACGGCAGAGCATTGAAGACCTCTCCGCCCCTTCTATTATGCTACCCCTAACTCATATTATACACTGCAGATGCTGAGGTTGCAGATACGTCAGGAGTGGAAGAGAGGGGTTCAAGGGTGGTGAGAGAGGGTGAAGGAAATGTAATAAATTGCGGATTGAAAAGTAACTATCGCATGAATTAGTGTTTGTCAAATACTTTAAATATATTTATATATCGTATTTAACAAACACACTTTTATATTGAAAAGTCAGAACCTTTCGATTTCGAAACAGAACTGTTGCCTATATCTTTTTAAACCCCTAATTATTGCTATGTTTTTTATTATTATTTTTTATAATGAATTTGCATTAAACTTGAAATTAATACTATCTTTTACTGTATGTGAGAAGATTCATCAACTAGCTACCTAACAGTTGATATATGATGGATATTATTGAATGTGATTGTGAGCTGCATAATTTTATTTTACACCGAATCTGATCAAAGTTATTCAACTATACACGGAACTCCATGTGAAAATAATATACTTGACATGTGGCTATGAGTGATTTAAAAATCAACATAATATGAAATGACTATATTTCAAGACAAAGCAGACTTGTCTGCTATTTAGTGGTTCGTATAACTGATACTACACATTATGATGTTCTGTTTTTGCTGCAAATAGGGGACACAATCAAGTTAATATACCTCTGAAGATCTCTAAATAGAGAGAGAGAACATCGTAAAATACTTGATGTATTTTTCTAACCAGTAGAATATGAAAAAGTCTGAGAGAGAGGAAGTTATTAGTTAAAGAGTAAGTGGAAAATCACATAGCCTAAGTGTATTCACAAATTAGAAGAGAGATTTCGGTACGCTTGTTAGTATCCTTCAGGAGTACAAATATAAGAAATATTTAGCACATAAGTTTATAACTATTTACAGCAAGATTCGTAATTCTATAGTTTCTTAATCAGTATCTAATCTGCTGCTCTCAAAATAAGAGTAAACAATAATCTAATGAGATGCTTTCAATGAATAAGGTAATATAAAAATTTAATATAATAATATAAAAATTTAAAGATTTTACCGATTTTGGTTATATGATCCAAGCTTAGTTTTCAAGAGCAAAAACCTTCAAGTTGGCATTCACATTTAAAATATCTAAAGGTAAAAGGTATGACTGAAAGCACAGATGAAGAGAATATACAAAGTGATCAAAGTTGACGATCCATTTGAGAAAAACTTATACAACTGAATCGTTGAAAACCCTAAACTTATTCAACAACATCCTGCGTTCACAAAATACCCACTTCACTGCAATATTCCAAAATAATATTTTATGGACGAGACAAGATTTCTAAATTTTTTGACTATATAATATCGTCACTGACATATTAATTATATTTTGCACCCCTTTGAGTATAGTTCAGTGTTCCGCCAAAGATCTTTCATGATGCCCAAATTGACATATTGATGTATTGGAGAAGTATATTAAATATTATAAAATGACGTTAGAAAATATTATATTCATCATTATTTGTCAAGGTTTCAGTATTGCAATAATTCGCATGTGACAAAAGAGAAGGTAAAATGCCTGTTTAATGTATATCAGAAATAACAAATATGATGAACCGCGCTTGAACTATATATAAATCTGAAACATATCTTGGGAACCCCTTTTAATTTTCTGTAATCTATACAGTTAGTTCGGACAAAGTATTCATAGCTAGATGTGTTTCCCTCTTTTATTGAGATAACATTCAGAGTTGTAAATATAACTACATGATATTCTAACCAAGAGGTGAAATACTTCACAAAATTTTGTACATCGGATTTCGGTGTTCAGAAAATTTGTACACCGATGTTCACAAGTGGTTCATCTCTCGATTATAACATTCAAATATAGTGGTTAAACTTCAACCATTACTGAAATGAATAAAAAAAAACACATGTAGCTTTCCGCACAGTATGTATTTTATGCCATTTTTAGCCTTGGTTTCCGAAAAAAAAAAAAAAAAATGCTTATAGCTGATCATGTC
>JAQIWE010003874.1:0-11346 GCA_034698565.1 Campodea plusiochaeta | reverse complement strand
AGGAAAGAAAGTTTTGAAGTTTGGAGAGAGAGAGAAAAGGGAGAGACAACGACAAATAGGGTCGTAATAATTTCGGTAATAGCAAATGACTATTGGGGAGCTGAATAAATAATATTCAATATACAAAACAATGAATTCTACGATTAAATATATTTCTAACATGATTGTTTTAAAATAGATTTGTTCTCATGCAAAACAAAATTATTCTTTGTTCTTTTTATTTCAGTATTTTAACATAATTTTCTTCTGTTTTTGCCTCTTAAAATTTTACAAATTAATATGAACAAACGTGCTGAATATACTGACTAATACTAGGCTACAAACTGAAAGAAAAAAAATATATAAATCACATCTTACATTTATTTTGAAATATCTTCTGAGCAATAATTTAATAAAGGTATCATTGATATGGAAAAAATGGCATAAATCATCAACACTATTAATCAATATATTTAATTTATAATAAAAATTAACAACAACTACTGCACGACTTCTAATAAAAATAACATAAAATCCTCATTAAACTAATTTTTCCTCCGTATGGTATTTTTCACTCTCGAGAAAGGAAGGGGGGAAGGGGTAGTAAAATCATGGAGTATAAACGCGAACATCTTTCTGGCAAGACGCCAAAAACATCAATAGCAAAAACGAATTATATACTAGCAACATAAAATTCATTGCTTTAACGATAGACGTAAGCTTGCTGTAATTAAAATAATAATAAAACAAGTTATATATAGTAAGAAATAAACATGATATTCTGTAAAGTATTATATAACTGGATTTAGTTATAAATTTATAATTATTGTAGTATTAAAAGTTAAATTTCCTTTTTTTCAAGTATTATGCAGTCAATATTATTCGTTTAATGCTCATCGTTGTCTATTTAAACGTGCATAAAGTTTATAGGACACAATAAGTTACGCAATTATTTAAAAAAATTGATAAAAAAAGGGTTGGGAAGGGGGGGGGGCACAAAAAGAGCAAATTTTAGAGAATTCATGAACCCTTTTATTAATTTAATAGACGTAACTAGTAAACATATACTACATATAATAATAGAGCTAATAGACTAATAAATAATAATAAACCATTAATGAAATTTAAAAATAATATCAAACGGAGAATTCTTTTTTTGCAAATCTAAGTGATTTAAAAAGTCTGAATATTTATTCCTTTTTAACCGATCTGAATGTAGACCAGGTCAAATTTTTTAATTGTCATTCATTTTTAGAAAATGTTTGAAGAGTATCATTATATTTTCAATGACACGAATCACCAGCGAAATTTCACTTACACTTATTTAAATTCCTGCTTGGTTAATCATGCATGGTTTTCAATTTAAAAAGCAAGTCCACCTATTACCTAACGCAGTATCCGACTAACAGCGCCGTTTTCCTCGAACTAACCGAGTTCTAAAAACTCTCCACAGATGGCAGAACGATCTGTGATTCGAACGTTTTATTTATAATACAACCAGAAGTCAAATAAGATTTAGTGATTACTTTCCCTATATTATTATTACTGTATAGTGTATTTTTTTTATTGTTTTGTTTTCACGATTTCGCCTTGAAATAATGATGACCTCAATTTAAATAATAAATGGAAATAACATGAAATGTAATTATTAAATATATTTATTTTGCAATATCATTACTGTTGTTAAAATATTTTGTATCCCAATATTTTTTTTTCTTTTTATAGACATTTTCATTAATGCAATAATGCTTATAAAAAGCATCTAATAGCATTGAATGAAAAATCTGATTTCGATTTTATATTATAATTATACTACACTAACGATTTTAAAATCGCCATAATTATAATGATGCATATTATGCCTTGAACACTTAAGAGCCCTCCACCTAAAATTAAAATTCAGAGAGGCCGAAATTTGAAATTTGTATTACTCACCACGTAAGGTGGCAAATCATAATTTTTATTTTGGATTGCATTCGTTATGATACTATTTAAATATATTTGTGAAAAATCCCACGATTAATAAACAAAATGGCCGCTTGCCTTGAACATTTAATTTCAGTACTACGAGAAATAGCAGGCAAACATCAGAAATGCTAAATATATATAAATTATAAAAAAAAAACGACTTTAAGGTTAATAATAGCCAAATTAAAATTGAATACAGTAAATTAATTTTGATTACTACAAAAATTATAAAATATTGTTGATAGCGCGTTAAACATTGATAATAATGAATATTTTAACCAGTTTTCTACCCTCGTATAGTAAAAGACACCCGTATATTTCCTTAATATTGATTATCGGAAAAAAGATAGAACGTATATTTTTCCATTACAGATTGTTCCCTTTCAATAACATTCCAAAAATGAAATTTTATTTTGGTTACAATATTTTAATAATATATTTTTTGAAAATGAAATAGTAATACCATAATATTATCGTACATTTATACACTTTTATCTCAACAAAATTCTTTTAAACTGAATAATCTCAAATCCTCAATAAAAATGTGCACAATCAATACTAAAAGTTAAAAAAAAAATCCACGCCATTCTTTCATTTATTCATTTGAAAAGTCTTCCTATAAGTTGATATAAATTAAAGCATCTCATTTAATTGAACGAAAGCGGGGTGAAAGGGGGGGAGGAGGGGGAAGTGGGCGTGGCTTCATTTCGGGAGGAGGAGGAAAGGGGGGAGTATGAAACGGAGGAGAAAAAAGGGGGGATAGAACTCTAATTGTGTTGATTCGCGATAGAGCTATAAACATGATAAATTTCATTACTGGAGTTTTTTTTATATATTTTTTATATACTGTAACATATTTTTTGTTTGATTATAAATAATCTCGCCGATTATGCGCTACGGTTATAATATTCGTTTATTTTATGCTTTAAAATTTTCCGTCTTGCTCTTCACGGAGTTGAATTATTTGAAATGCACGACGTAAATATAATGTTAAAGCTTAGAAATTTATGAAGCACGCTTTGAAGAAAAAAGACGAAAATTAAAGTTTTCAATTTTCATTTCACTATGCAGCTATGGCGTATAGTCTATTCATTTATAGTTTCTATTTAAAAAGACTATTATGTAGCAGTATATTATTTTGTATATTGACCCCTTTTCCCGTATAAACAACAAAATAATAATATGGAAATATCAACGCACAGATTTCAACTTCTATCTATAATTAATTCTAACAAACTACTTAAGACATATATAATTTACCTAAACTCTAAAAATACAAGTTGCTTGTATAATTGTCACTTATTAAACAAAGCCGAACGTATAATTAAATCCAAGGCCAACAATTAATGACGGAAATACATTACTGTAACAGAAAGAAAATTCTACTCACAATAATATTACAAATATCAATATCTATATTAGTTCTTTTGAATTATTGATTGATTTCTTATATAGAAAATAGTTTCGGGTCCCCTTTATCGCATTTTGTATGAGTTTAAAAAGCACCCCCCCCCCCCTCTTTCTCCTCAATATATATTCTGCCCTCCCACAGTCCTAGTGCAAAAGGGAGGAGGAAGGATACTACCCCCCCCTCTCCGTTTTCGTACATGGTTGCAACGTTTACGGTTATTATTGTAAACAACGCTATGTGAAATATATTATGTTGCAGTCGTATTATATCAATGTTATTGTGATTGTAATATAAAATAGAAAAATTATTACATGTAAAAACGTTTTAATAAATGCCTAGATACACTTTTTATTGTCATGATTAATAATATTATTTAAAAGTATTGGGATTCAAATATTTCAGTTCCTCAGTTCGAAATATTAGAAAAGTAAATATTTCATACAAGTATTGTAAATAACATTTTATAGAGGGAGTATTATGGTAGGCCGAATTATAATTTTGTGAACAATAAAAAATGTTCATTATTTAAGAAATAATGATTATAATGAATATTGTATTTCAAAATGTTAAACATTAGGATAGATAATTATTATTATTTTTGAAGTATAAACACTGACTTTATTTATAAAGCATACTTAGGCCGTTTGTTTTAATGTAAATAATATTCACGATGAAAATATCATAGTTTTCGATAGTAGAACGATAAAATAAACGTAATAAATTATGATGAAAACATCTGCTACATTCACAATACGATAACGAAGTAATAATAATAAAAAATGAATCATAATGTTTTATTGGTTCTATTCAATTCCAATTAAGGATTCGTAAAGGTTGCCTTCTTTTAAAGATCACAATTTCACATAAACACATAGCTTACGTAACGTATCACTCAAGGATAGACTAATAGACGATCATTAAATAAAATCAAGGACACTTTTGTATTATTATACTCATATTATTATTATTGCAATAATACTAATAAGTTATATAAATATTATAAAACGAGTTTGTGAAAAATAATATTACATTATAAAACTGACTATACAGCAAAAAGCTTATTTCAGTGTAGAATAGCTATATAATATGCCAGAAAACGTTTTACCCCTCCCTCCCCCAAAAAAGATTCTGTTCTCTCATTCGTTCATCCTCCCCCTTTTTTTACTCCCCCTACAATGCCAGAGCCCCCCCCCTCCCCCAATGAAAAGTACAGCTGCGCAAAGTTTAGGAAATAACATGTAATTTGTGACATTATTTTCATGCTATTTTGGAATATTATGAGTTTTAATGAATAAATGAAATAGAATTATGTTACTGTATTAATAAAAGTTTTCATTTTGTTATTATTTAACAAAATGTTAATTACAATAAACGTATGTTGAAATACTGTTTTTATAGTAATATTATTAATAGAATTGTTTATTAGGCCAAGGAAACAAGTATAATTAAAATAGAATTTAGTATATCAAATAAAAACGCAATACATAATGTTTAGCAACTATATTTCAATTATCTTTATTTATCATATTTATGTAGACTATATTAATTATAAAATAATTATACTGCTGTTGTTATATTCGCTGTTCTATAAAATTGTGTATCTACTAATTGAAAACAACATGTCTTTAAACAATTCGACCTTCGCTCTTTCCGATTTCGTCACGATTATACGATATCACGAATTTAATAATTTATCTGACATTATATAAAAGAAAAATAAGAGGTTTATTTAGGATACAAAAATACGGAAATTATAGTGTAATAGTAAATTGAAGAATTATTAAAGAACCTGTAAAGCTAACAATATAATTATTCATATAGCTTGTTTTAAAACATTAATTAAAATTAATCATTTCTCGGAAATATTTACTTTTACAGATAAAATATTTCTATAAAATTAAGAGATTATAAAAACTAATACATACTTCGTTTTTAAAATTAAAACATTGAGAAATCATATTCTGAATAATAAAATTATTTCATCTCATTTCTAAAAAAGAAAACCAGCAAAATATAAAAAAAACGCATTTTTAAATAATTTAAAAGATAAAACGAAAGTGTACGAAATTATAACCTTGCGAAAAAAAAAAGAAACACCGTTAAAATTACGTTCTGCCTGAGTTCCATGAACAACCATAATAATTAAAATAATCATCAACTGTAATATTAATTTAATAATAAAATCATCCTACACCAACAAATTTAAAAGTTTCTTATCATACTTCCCCTTGTTTCCAAGTGATTTGTTTATTTTCATGTGCATACGTCACATGTTATTTAAAGAATGGTTCAACTTTACACATATGGATAGAAAATGAATCTTTTTCCTTTCCTATTTTTTGCTGCTTTTTTTTTTTTTTTAACTCCAACTCTCTTTTACTCCTCCCGTTTCCCAAATACAACCTCCCCCCTCTCTAATGCGGTGTTGTCTAGTTTTCCACATGCAGTGATAATAATATCGAAGAAAGGGAATTATGAGAATTAATAATGAAACGTTATTTATAAACACGTACGTTGAAAATATTTTGGTTCATTTTATTTATGGTTCATTTTAAGAGGTGTTAAACTGTAGAATAATAATAAAAAAACATTAAGCCTTACGTACATAGAAATATTTTTATCATAATTATATTTTAAATATAAACAGAAAATACTAAAATTATTTTATTTATATTTTTATATAAAATTATGTAGACCAAATTTTCCATTTAGTTTATATTTATCTTAACACTATCTATTCAGTAAAAAATTATTTACTGTTACAACATAACTAATTATTGTTTGATACATAAATTCAATGCCAAAGAGAAATTATATAAAAAAAATAATTAAAATAGCCTTGATTGCGACAACGTTAGGAAATAGTCCTATAATATTTTTTTTTATCTGCATGCAAATTTGTTTTTCTCATGATTTAATTTACGATTGTATTTTATTACTAATGTTATCAATGTAAACTTTAAATTATGGCTATATTATTTTTTATTTACACGTTAAAAAAAAGATGCTCAGTCAAAAATATATTTTTTGCCAATATTGGATATTTCGAAGAGAAAAATCAAAAATATAGGAATAAATATTAAATTGATTTAACCACCAATTCAAATAAATTATTATGATAAACTATTGTACAATGTTTTATCAAATATGTTTATATTACTCACACGTTATCAGGGGCTTGGGGTCATTGAAAGTCAGATAAGAGATTTTAGTACAATGTTGTTTATAGTTCTATAATAATGATTTTATAGAGAAGCTTGTCTGCTAAAAAAACACGGAGAATGACGTATTAAAAATTACGTAATACCTAATTTCGTTCATATATTTTGAACAGATGACCGTTTTTTTTTAAGACTAGGCTTTTATTGCCGTAACTTATTTGTGACACTTTAAAATCTAATTTAAATTTTGTAAGTCAAATTAAATTTCAATTAGCACCAATTGTTTTGTATATTTCTATATAATTAGCCTATACGGCAGATCAAAGCAATAATCTAAAATTTAAAATGTTTTACTAAAAAAAAACCTTCATTAGGCAATTCCAAATAAAGCTATTTCAATAAACGTAATTAATTTATATTTATTTTATTTTAAAAACACAAAAAAATAAGCGCCTATAATTATATTTCTTTTAAATGATTTAATTTTTAATATTAACAATATGTCGACGTAACAACAATTGATTTGTTGGTACCACTTCGTACAAAGACAAGTCTCAACATCATTTAAATAACGTGTAAGAAAGTCGTCTAAAATACTACACTAAACCAGTTAAAATCTTTCGCGCATATATCAATATCTATTTTCGTAAATCAATAATGTGCAAAAGTGAAATAAAATAATTAAAGAAAGGGGTAAACGTAAAATATTTGTAAAATTTATATTATAGTATAATGTATTTTAGTTCACAAAAGGAAAAATTTATTGATCTAGTTTAATTAGTATTTTGGAGCAATTCATATATCGTCTATTCGTTATTTTATCAGTTTCCGAATACTGATTAATTTCAGCCAAAATTCGGTAATTTACCGTTTACGTTTTTTTATTATTATAAATTAAATGTTTTTAACTAAAATAAATTAAGAACAAGAAAAATTTCGGCTTAAGTGGGACTCGAACCCACGACCTCGGTCTATCCAGGTCCGTGCTCTACCAACTGAGCTATTGAATCCGACAAATTTTTCTCATTCTTAATTTTACATAATAGTTAATCTACCTACCATATAAGTTAATCTAATTTACCGTATTTCAAAACGATAATAATATATTATATGGACCTAATCTCCAATATAATAATCATATGAAGTTACAAATACTGTGTATGTAAAAATAAATCATTAAAAAAATGAATAATAATATTTAAATAAAAACAATTTGAAATGAAAGTCGTTAGTCATTGAAAAATGTCGACTAATGAATAATTTCAGTTCATAGTACTCCGTAATGCCAACAATTAATTCCTAGTAATACATAATTACATCTCTAAATTCAAAAATCGATTGTTCCTCCATTATAAAAAAACCTTATATTATACTGTCCGTTCTCTGAATTGGATTACTTCATTTTAAGTCTTCGTATAATATATATATATTGAGCAGGAAAAAGTTATAAAATACGGATTATAGTTTTGTAAAATTCTTGTGACAAAAAAAAAAGAGAGAGAGATTTTTTTTGTCTCCCCCCCCCCTCTCTCTCTCTCTTTCTCATTCTTTATTCGATTCCATTTGAAAGGACATGGTGGAATGAGCACAAAGAAAAAGAAAATTCGGAAAACAAAATGGCGATCGTATAAAAGAAAACATTTCTATAATGTAAGTTGTATTCCATAAATTCAGTTTACTTTCGCAATTAAAGATTATTACGATAACATCATAATTACCGTATCTCCATGATTATTATTATTTTATTCTGAACTATTTCAGGCGTTTGCTTTTAGCTGTGAAATAATAATTATAAACATTTCATCCTAGATTTTCAGAGTCTTTAAAATTATTATGTAATATGCGACTGACCTAGTCACCTAACCTTGCCGTACAGTATTTTGTCATCAAATAATAGTAAAACTGATATTTACTTTACAGTAGACTGGAAAAAGTAACTTAATTTAGACCAACTGTATAGGTCAGGTTTAGGAAGTCCTAAAACATCACACTGGCAAAAAAAAACTGTTTGGAAGTACCATCTAAATGCATGTAAAAATGACAAGTTCTACTATTTTGTACTGATAATTATAATATTTGATTTACTATTTAGAATATATGGGGTATTCTTTATTTGTAGTCTTCTTTAGTCGTTGCGTGACTATATGTAGGAGATATTCTCTCTCTATGCGAACTTATTTCACTTTCATTATGTTATAAACCCAACGGAAAGAGTAATGAACACATTTCTAAAGGAAATGTAGGTCTATTTATTAAATAGAGTCATAATTATGTCCTTACGTATCTTATTATTATTAAAACTAATAAATATCATTAAACATTTTAATTTGCAACTCCTTATTCTTTTTGTACAATTATAAATTTATGATTTTATTGAAATGTACGTTGTAGATATAATCTAATTATGTATAAATTTTATAGTTCGGGAATAACGATAACACTTTTTATAAATAATTATATTGCAAATTGAAAAGTCACTATTATTATAGCAGCCTATTAGTTTGTATTGAAAGAAATGAAATAATAAATATCACCAGTCCACCTCAGTTTCTTCATAAAATCCATCATAATACAAAACTACAAAAATAACAAAACAAATAACGATAATCTACATTAATCACAACCCCCAAAATCAAACAAAGAACTTCTAAATTCACCCCAAAATCGATCGTAAGTACCCCGACCAATCTTGCACACTACTAAAGATGTGAAATCAAAACACATCATAGTATAAGGACTATTGTCTTTTTGTCAAACTTTTTACGATAGACGTATATTTTTATAGTATACGGATGATAATGTTATAAGATAGCCTAAAACAATATTAATGATATTATGTGCTTTGATTTGTTATTTTTCAAATAAATTTGAATACAAATATTGCAGGTTATATTTCACAACATAACTATCCATTTATTTCAAAATCTTTTATATTTTAGTTTCTGTAATAAAATCGACGCTACTTATGTTAACCGAGTGTACACAGCTGTCGTTAAAATGCACCCTAATATTGATCTAACTCGTAAGTCTAGCCTATTTATATTAACTGCGTACTCGTATGTGAAGTATTGTTACTTTATCTTTCCGCTTCTAATCAAATCAAATTATCGGTTTTTCGAACGTAAACTAAAGTTCGTTGACATTATGAATATTCCATTTCATTGTTCAATTTATTTCAATTTGTAAACATACAATTACGTTGTTTCTATATTAATAATAATAAAAATTGATAATTACGTGCTTTGTTTACATTTACGCGCCATTTAGCGTCTAATTTTAGCCTCGCAGCCAACTCTGAATTTACGTTCTGTTCAGCCATAGTCTATACATTGAGCTTATAACGCTCAGAATGCTCTCTAAAACATGCTATTTTGAACCTTAGTGAAAAGCGGCACTCAAATTACACCAAATAGGTACAGAAACAATTTTAATAATGCCCAATTTTTTAAAAAGAAGAAATAAAATCCAATAAATTCATTTCATATTTTAAAAGGATAATATAACCGCAATACGATATTGTGGTATAACTCATTATACTAAGAATGCTTTATTTGTTATTTTTGTTATCTGCAGATGACGTAATACTTTTTTTAAAGTACATAATAAATACAGTAATATAATGAGAAGGAAATTATGTTGTTGAATAAAATTAATGGATACGGTAATCATAGGCGTACAAAGTTGAAAAGAACGGATGTACGAAATTATACGTAAAGTTTCGGAACTTATTATTCAATTTATTTATAGATATAGTATTTTTAAATACTGTAATCATATTTATATACTTCAAATTCTTATGGTTATGTTTTTCAAAAATTTATTTGATTTTCTATAATTACTTTTTTTCCTTTAGGCATCGCGTAAACAGTTTTCTATATTTCTATATAGCAGAGACAATTTGAAAATTCATTTTGTATTACATTTTGATTAAACTTATTTGAAAATTGACTGAATCGTATAATTTACAAGTATTTTAATTTTGAGTAAATTATATCTTAATGAATCTAAATAACTTCTGAAAATTTCTAACGATTTGGTTCATTAGTTTTCGAGAAGTTAATTTTTACAAAACGCTAAATTCCTATCTTGTAACATGCTGGGGGACAAATCTATCGCCCAGTATGTTATAAGATAGGGATTTAGGTCATTTAGCGAAATACAAAAATTAATTTCTCGAAAACTACTGAACCAAATCGTTAGAAATATTCAGATGTTAATTAGATTGAACAAAAAAATATTTATTCAGAATTATGAAAAATAATTTTGATGACGTATTTGTGAAAATTATGAATAGCATGAAAGCAATATTCATAACGCTATCAGTCATATAACAACCTAACACTTTTGTCTAACCCCCCCCCCCCTTCCTCCTCTCCCAAACTACCCCCCTTTGATGAGTACACAATGAAAGGGGATAAAGATATGCGAAAGGTAAAAGAAGAGAAAAAAAAATGAAAATCGATAGACATTTTGAACGTTCGTATATATATAAGCCTGTAAAGATATTATTTACTTAGCTCTTGCAGAAAGATGTCTGTTTGAATTAAATTTCATATTTGAAGGAAGTAACATGAAATATTTGAAGAGAAATATTGTGATAATTAGGTCTACGCCATTTAAGTAAAAATTATACATTTTTTTAAATGTAGGTTATTATCGTAATGTTAAGAAAATAATATTTACAGCTACATTAATTGATATTTTATCAGTATAAGATAATAAAATAATTCCACAAATATTTTATTTATTAAAAGACCTGTAATATTTTTCAGCATAACGTCCCATTTTCCAACACAAAAATCCAGTTTCACGTTCTTTGTTCTCCAT
>JAQIWE010003873.1:0-11346 GCA_034698565.1 Campodea plusiochaeta | reverse complement strand
GAAATCAAACGAAATCAAGCGAAATCATGCGAAATCAAGCGAAATCATGTGAAATCATGCGAAATCACGCGAAATCATGTGAAATCATGCGAAATCAAACGAAATCAGGTGTACAACTTTTTTATGAGTGCGCAACCCCTCGGTTTTATCACTGTAAACCTTACTTAATTTGAGGGATTTCGGAGGGGATACAGTTTTTTTCCCTAAGAAAATAAAGTTTCGGCGACACCAGGCAATTATTTTACACCAGGCAATTATTTTTTATGACTGGTAACTCACAAATTGCTGTATAGAAACTGGCAATCATTTACAAACTTTTAAGGGACGACGTACAAACATTATTAATTCCAATTTTCATAAAAATATCTCAAGTAGAAAAAAGTTATGGGCAAGTGTACCTTACTTTTTGAATCTGCCTCGTACATGTAAACCTATTACTGACTAAGGGGAAAAATCATAAAATAATAATACTATTCTGCATGCTTTTTAGATTGCGTTGTAAGTCAGCAATGTGCATAAATTATGATGTACCATTCTGCTAAGATGTTTCAGTCCGTTCATATATTCCGTCGACATTAATTTTATAAATAATTATATTTTCTGATCGATAGTTTTATAACCAATTAACTAATCGTTGAATGCATTTATATATACAGGAGGTAAATTTCTCGTAGTTAAGAATGTTCTCATTGTTAGTGAAACATGATATCAATAATATTTTTATTGAACGGGTGAAAATGTCTTATAGTATCATAGGTACAGATTTATAATTTTATATAACTTAGTCTACATTATAAAATTAGACTAAAAAATCAACCCTAACTTAGTATTTGTGTACAATAAAAAAAACTTTTATCAAGACAGTATAAAATTTACAAAGTTGACATTGAAATATGAACATTAAGTATATAGTTTGTTAATTATACAGATATTATAAATTTAAAACAATGTTAGGAGTTTGGACACATTTTAACCTATTGTATGTATTAAACGCATTACAGTCCCTACTCCTGTACAAAGTAAAAATGAATTTTAATCTTTTCTTCGTTGCAATATGGGAATCAAATTTCATCAATGGTTCGTCAAATACTTCAAAGTAAACATTGTAATCAATTTTAATTCAAAGATATTGACTGATGAATTTGTTACAAAATCTTTTCATCATAATTATATATTACTTTACTAATTTTGAAGTATAGTTATATTTGGCGAAACAGTGCCGAGTAATATATCAGTTTATCTCCTCAGGGAAAAAATGAGGGCATTTTCTTTACAAGACTTACAAAAACCTCTGTGTACAGAACAATTATTTAGCTATTAGTCAAGTCATCTCATACCATACGTGTAATATCAAAAATCCACTAAAACCCTTGCGTTACTTCACAAATTTAAAATCTCCCTGGACGATATTCTCCACGATTAGATTTCCCTGACCTTCTCCATGATTATAATTCTCCCTTGACTCTTCCTTACGAACCCTTCAACTTTGACACCCACCCCTTAACACCACCACATTCCATCTCAAACGACGCAAAAACAACAGATATTATACCAACATACATTTATCTAACACAACATAGTCTTAGGTCTTAGCAGCAAAGCATACTGATAGTAGGATATAATGTATGGAGAATGACAGCAGGAATGATGGAGTAGCAAAAAGAACACAAGTCTTCTTCTTGCCGCTTCTTTTACTTTTATACTACCATTTGTACGCCAAGAAAGAACTCATGGACAATTCTTTCTTTCCAGTGGAAGGTTCACGGTGGTGCTTTCAGTTTTAGAGTGGGGATTTTTGCAGAGCTTGGAACGAACGAAGGAATTGGGTGGGAGATGGGATGAAGTTTTGTGGAGAAGAGGTTTCGAGGAATTGTGGTACTGTGGTTGTTTGACATTTTGAAAAGGAAATTACAGTAGGTTGGGATCTTGTAATAGTATGCTAGTCCTAGTTTTATTTAAGAGTAGACAGGTTAGTTTTGTTTGTTACGGTAAGTATTTTACCTGTCAAAAAGAATAATAAGAGTAATCTTATAGGACGAAATCTAAACTGGTTGTCAATAAACATTTTTGTGGAAATATTTTGGTATTTTAAGATTTGATTTATTGTTTCTGTCCATTCATGCTGAGGTAATTTAAAATAATTTAACGAAAAAGTACCTCGTTATAAAGGAAAATCTAATACATCTGAAAGTTAAATTGAAAGTAACTTTACGGAACCAGACTATTTGCGATACACAGTAAAATCATCCTGAAAATATTTTCTCCGTATTACTTTATTAAGTCATTTAACCAATAATAACCCACTCTATAATGGAACGGAAAAAAAAACAATTATCTTGCTGGAATGCTCTCAAAAGAAAAACAGACGCTTTATACATATATAGTGAGCCACTTGTGCCTTTTATCGAACAGTCTCTTAATAAATGTTCCACGTGGACCTAAGAGCGTTCACTTGGAAGTAATTCTCTCCAATTCAAACGTTTGATGTTGCTTCTCCTAGCTATAGCTTGTTCAGTATTGAACGTTCTGTTGGCTGACATTTAATTTCGAAATCAACGATGGCTGGATCTGCCAACTGAAAAATATTATGAAATAACTTGAATTCATGTTAACGTTTAATTATTTTAAATATCGAGGATTAAATAACCTGAATCTAAATTACGTATTAAAACTGTGTTCAAAATCACCGCACTGATCCTCTACATGAGAGTTGTAGAGAGACTCAACAACTAGTTCAAGAAGAATGTTCTCAACATTTACAATAATATGAACTGCAAAATGGTGTTGGCATGCAGTTTATACTTCACAATACACATTGAAAATTCAAGTAAAGAAATATACAATATGGTCACTTGTATACACGTATGTGATTACATACGTAGCATGTGATTACATAGTATACACTTACAGTATGTGATTACATAATTAATAAAATAAAAATCACATTTTAACAACATTAAAACTCTACAGAGAAAGTAACTGTGAATCACTTCACAAACATCTCAGTTCATCTTCAGAGATTTAAATCCTCGATGTTACTTCATGTACAGTATGATCAACTCTTCTTGACGAATTCAACAATTCCTTAATTCAAATACTCTACTCACAATAATCGATTTGCTGTTGTATTACACCATCATCTAATAAACGAACAGCATCTTCAACTTCATTATTTGAATAACACCCAAACTCCTCTCCTTATGTTATACCTCTACTAGTTCTCTTGTAATCCAATACCACCGATATCGACCAAAGGGAAAAGCACACACGGGGATAAAGTTTCTATTTCTGTATGCTCTTCTCCCTTGTTTAGTTGTTTTTACCACACTTTATTATATACTTTTATGCGAGGGATTGCGCACTTCCGACGTCAGGAGTATGTTAGTGAAGTCATGTGAAGTCGAGAGAAGTCACGTGAAGTCGAGGGAAGTCATGTGAAGTCACGTGAAGTCGAGTGAAGTCACGTGAAGTCGAGAGAAGTCATGTGAAGTCACGTGAAGTCGAGAAATGTCATGTGAAGTCAAGTGAAGTCATATGAAGTCGAGTGAAGTGATGTGATGTCGAGAGTTTGTAATTCATCAGTTGATGATTTCACAAAATGTCAGAAAAAATATAATCTACCTGAAAATTGTGCAGCTAAATTACATATCTGAAATGTTCTAAAATAAGGAGAAATTTCTCATCATAAGGCGATGTTCGATAAAAATTGTGTATGATACATGAAAATTGTTAATTTAACTAATAACCATAAAAAGTACATGAATGATGATCGGAGCAGTACACTGTAAATGAGAAATTTAAGCATCCAAATAAAGTTATTTCCGAGTGTTTTGAGTAACTCTTTTATTTAGTACATTTCCCTAACATTTGAAATTTCATTGTCAATAATTACTGACTCATGCAAAATCATTATTATAATACGCATAGTTAAAAAAAATAGCTAATATTTTTGATAGAAGAATTCTAAAATTTTAAAGTCTGCCCTGCTGTTGTGATCTTACCTCTGGAAATCATGAGAAATCTTATCAAATTCAATCGAAATCAAGCTAACTCACGTGCAAAATTCGACATCGTTCGACGTTAAATGAAATCATGCAAAGTGAGAAGTCAGGCAATCATAATATTCAAAGTGTGCAACCCCTCCTGTTCATGTTTAGAAAACTTCTTTTTAAAAGAAAAAGAACAACTTCTGCTTTTTGTCTCTGAACTTTTTCATAGATAAGGAATTATATTGTACATTTCTCAAGCCTTAACGCAATTATAATATAGCTACGTAGTAGAGCAATCTGAAACTTTAGATGGTACTATCTAATGACATATGACATACTGCAAGAGAAAAGCGAAGTTGAAAGTTTAAGATTTTCTGACTGCGAGCATATTAAAATGAAATATTACGGTAAGATGAACACTTTATAAAAATTTCACTTCGGGAGAGATATTGCGTCATCAGTTTCAGAAGATATTTCCTTACGTATTTTATAAGAGAAAAATGTTAACCATTTATCAAGAAATATTGCAAAGAAAATTAGGCAATAAATTGATATTATAAAGATAAAAAGTGTGTTTCTCTAACATCATAAGTTATCTTTAAAGATACTTTATGATAACTACATTTTATAAAGTTCTATAAATTATTGACAGTCATATTATTACTGACAAAAGAAGAAGAAGTTTAAAAAGACATAAACTATATTGCAATGAAACTACGAGATATTTTACTTGTTTTGAACTATTAAAATCTACCTAAGAACATCTTGTTTAAACTTCATTACTGAAATTATAGTATTACAATATTGCTTTGCTGGTTACCTTTAATTAATATCTGAGTTTAATTAGGTTTCGGGAGAATTTTTTTTTTTTTTTTCATTTCTAACATAAAAACAGGAATTTTTGCTTCAGAAATAGACATATCTCCACACGACCAACTCAATCTATGACATTTATATCCATCGATAAAACCCATAAAAACTACAGTTTCTCCAAAGCCCCAGGAAAGCAAGATTAACCACCGACTCCCTGGGCAGGAAGCACTTTCTTTCACACAAGCAATATATTATCTCTACAATCTCCTCACAGTATCATAACACACCAAACTGCCAGTAGTATTTCTTCATTTGCGATGAGACAAGACGGAAGGATCATCTTTGAAGCTCACTGCTCATCCTCCTGTCAGTTTGGATGTTAAAAATGAAATTCACACCTCTAACAATCACATTTATCCTTATTTAAAGGAGATCCAACTTCTTTGTCTGAATAAAAGAGTTGAAGGAAAGATTCGGTAGAGTTGGATAAGTGTTGTGATTGATTTGTAGTATTAAAGTGAGATCTTGATTTAAGTTGAGTTCGTGTGTCGGATATTTTCGAATATTTCAGTTTAATTCAAAATTGTTTCACAGAAAAACGACAAATTCTGGAAGCAATTGCAAGAAAATACGACAAATAAATACGATATTTTTAAATTTTTAATTCGTTTATGACAAGTTTCATTCAAATCATGAAATACTCTCGATGTTGTTATATTTTTTGTATATTTCGTTTGCTTTAGTGGACTCCAATTGCATTAAAATTGAGAAACGCAGATAATGCGTGGCGCGTGGATAGCATCTTACTCGTACTATACATATCGAACTTTCATATTGATGTCTCGCCGAAGAACTTTTTCCTCATTTGAAAAGGTGTTACATTACACATAAACAGCTCACTGCAAAAACCAGCAATACTTTAGTGAGAAGAAATAATTATTACTGGCAACGACGCAACGTTTTTTATGACTGTTTCATTATCTGCATAATGAAAAGACGATTAATAAATCAGTTATACAATAATTTTCTTTTTAAATGTACTGAAGCGACAAAAATCAACACAAAATCTCAAACCATTTCTCGCTGATTTAAAAACAGTCACTAAAATCTCTAACCTTTTGACTCCCACATCCACAACTCTCGCTATAATCCAAGTGAAAAAAACTCCTCTTCCTTTTTATACCCGTGTCGTAACACCCCTTTTTCTTTCACCCTTTTATTTCTATTTTAACTGCTGCCCCACCATAAGTGATTTCACACTCTAAACAACAATCCCCTATACAACACTTCTTCTCAAAGAAATTTCTAACGAGGCTTTTTTTATATAGCAAATACAGCTTGCAGAAAAAAAACATAAAGCACCAAATCCTCTAGGAGCACTCTAACCTCCCCCTCCTCCCACCCATAACATCAGAGATGTGCTGTGGTCGTGGAATAAAGGGGTGGACACAAACAATTCAGTGAAAAATAAAAGTAACTCAAATTGTTTCATTAATGAATAGGCCCTACTGAGTAAGGTATTTTACGAGATCCTGAGTTAGCTCTATCTCAATTTAAGATTTCTTCGCACTTCAACCTAATTTTTTTTATGATTTGACGAATCTTATAGACCTCATACTGTAGACTTATTGACAAAGAGTTGATTTAAAATAATCATTTTAAATTAAAACTATCTACTTATGCTAGGGCTCTTGAAACAATAGTGCTTCAAACCAAGTTTTGCGGATCTTCAAATCTGATTTAACTTGATCTCCAGTTCTCTGATGCGAATTGGTTAAAATCTGCTACGAGGATTCTACAATAATATGAGTGAACTACCTCCTTAAAATACGAGCTTCAGTATAAGTAACACTGATATACCTGTAAGAAATTTTCAAGAAACGAAAGAAATAATATGAAATGGGTAACGCAACCTCTCTGAATTAATAGGCAATTCACACTCTGAAACTTCTCTAGTCTACAATTTTGAATTATCAGAATGATAAAATGCCAATAAATAATCAACTCTATACATAACTAAAAATAAATAAACTCTTGAATTAAATTTTGAGCAAACCAGAATGACGCCCATCACTGATGGAAGAAATATAAACATAACATGAGGAGGATGGGACCAGCAGTAGTCGTCCCCGGGGGTTGACTTCGTTCCTGTCACTTCTACTTTGGAAGGAGCTCTCCTTGTAAACATGTTGCTTCTACGTACTCTACGCATTCCCTAGCACTTCTTTTGTCGTTGTCGTATATTAGAGATGACTTTCCAATTACTGGAGAAGTTCACAAAACAAAAACATCAGTTGGGATTAAAGTACAAAAGGTCACTCTGGGAAATGGATAATGTAATGGAATAGTTGGTGAATAATGATGGAAATGAAACAGCACGACTTGGACATCTCGGTTCCCATTTCACTTTCGAAGTAACCAATCAGGTTAGTTCAAGTGAAATGAAAACCGAATCGAAATAGTTTGACCTAATCTGGCATTAACTAAAAATCAAATCAAAAAGAACTCGCAGTGAACTAACGTGATCTAATTGACCTTATGCCAATAACAATTTCCAATTTCATGCATCCAAAAGCTACAGTATACTTAACAATTAAATTTCAAAAGAAAGTAAAAAATCAGAATATCAGATAATTATGGTACGAACTCAAAACGAATTACAGCTGTGTTGTAGTATTTCATACAATAAACTAGAAGATTAACGCTGCAGAAGTATCATCATCAGATATGAACTAGGTATAAGTTTGTCTCATTACTGGAGATATCCCAGTAATGTAACCTCTCATTCCGAAACTTGATGATTTGCTTAACCTCAACATCATAACTGCGACGGAATGTCATAAAGTCTGCCTTTAACAGCTGAGAGAACACTAAAGAAACCCACAAATTTCAACAGCGACTTTATTACCTTCACTTGTCGGATGAAAGGGCGTAAAAACAGCGAACAAACAAGTCACTTTTTCATTAGAACCCCTTTTGGACAGATCCAAGCATGGAAAGTTAACTCTGATCACAAAAGGTGCTGCTTTAGGGATTCCCTTTAAACGCGCGCTAATGATTTACGGACTCCTCTCGAATTCAATTTCTTTAATATTTTCGAAGAAAGAAAAATAAATATATTTTACTGGAACCAAATCTCGGCAATTTAATAAAGTTGTTAATA
The DNA here is from genome assembly GCA_034698565.1 of Campodea plusiochaeta. Lineage (NCBI taxonomy): Eukaryota > Metazoa > Arthropoda > Diplura > Rhabdura > Campodeidae > Campodea > Campodea plusiochaeta. Next base: position 3,381 of record JAQIWE010003873.1, on the reverse strand, counting down.
AATCGTTTTATCACTCCTTTTTATTACTTCATTTTTTATTAATCTCACCCATCATTCGAGGTGTCTCTTCAAATCTTCATTTACTCCAAGTGCTTTATATTCCATGATTAAATTATCAAGTACATCGCATAAGGGAAAGCCTCATTACTCAAATGACACTTCACACGGTTCTTTCATGAATCCGATTTAATGACTTTTTCAAGAATGAACTATTTAATATGGAGGAAATCGATTTGTCAAATCACGAGAAGATCAGTGAAAAAAATATTCAGATGGTTATTGTCGCAGTATTTGTTACAAAATTATGTTATTCAAAATAATAAATTTGAGTTATTTGTTTCTGCTTCTTTACCAAATAAAAAAACTGTAATGTTTTGTCTAACTTATTCAAAATTAAAGCAATACAGTATTGTATGTGATTCTTTTTCCCAAATCAATGGTTGAAAGTCATTTTTGATCTTATCCAATCTCGTAATCAAATTTATTTCTTAAGCTTCCGCCTACCAAGCTTATGCTATACTTTTGTATTTTCCGCTTACTTTTGAAAATAGAGATTCAAAAATATAATATTATAAATTTTATTAATCACTATATATATGGCATACATAAATTTGAGCTGCACCCATCATTCTTTGATATACAAATACAATTTAAAACATGGACATGCTTAATTTTTCTTCTTCTGGAATGGTAATCTACTCCAAGACCATAAGAAAAAGAACATGATAGGAGAAGCAGGAAGTTATTTTCTTCACTAGGCATTACGAGAAGAAAAAAGAAATCCATTAAGACACGCGCCTTGCTAATAAGAGAGCAGAAATATGACTGAGAAAATATCATAACTCAGCTGAGGTTTAGTTTACAAACACAAATCAACAGAAGTTCACAATAACTTTTATGGTACAATGTATACAATGTTTCTTAGAAGTATTCTATATTTAGAAAGAGAGAAAAGATAGTATTGGTTTTAGAAATTTTTTCCATTGCTTATTCATATAAACTGAAGCTCTACTTTAAGGTAGTGATTAATAGTACAAAAAGATTATTAGAAAGTGTGTATGTAAAACAGAGACAGTTATATATACAGATAATCAGTTTTTAATCAGTAAAGTAAAATTAATCCATGCAAGTAATAATAAGCAACACTACCTCAGATCAGCACACTATAACTGGTTCAAGAGATTGTTACAAGTGTGCTGAAAGACTCCATCCCAATTCTGCGCAACCATATTATATGTTCAAGACATAAAATTTAATTGTTATAATTTTATTATGGTAATTAATTTGATATTGTTATTCTGTGGCATCGGTCAAATTTACTGGAGTTATATAATTATATTCTCTCTAAAGCGAACCCACTCTATAAGAAGATTGACAAACTGAAAACTAGGCCTAACAAATGTAATCTAAAGACCTGCAGTAGATATAGAATATATTTTATCCATTAAGCTAATTCCATTGTAATCAAGAATATTCTCCTGATCTCACTCGATACATCTGATAAAATGGAGATATTCCCTCTCTTTCACATGAGTGTGTTTGAGTGCACATGTCATTCACCCGCAGCAAGTCACCTTCTACCCTAGACCTCCTCCCCCTCTTTTCCGCTTCCCTTCCTTCTTTTTATACTTTTTTTTATCCAGAAAGTCTCTCGAGGAAAACATTCCGCTCTGTCCTCTCCAGCCTTTACATCACGACTGCATTCAGTTCGACGTTCAGACTACAGCTTTAGCGTACATGGGGAAAAAGTATTACGGCGGAGAAGTACCGTAATGGAAGGTATTACTACTATAGGAAATCAGCAGGTTTTAATGGAGTTTTAACTGCCGTTCACACAACTATATTGTTTCAGCTAATAATGGAGGTTTAATTTTAAGCTAATAATGGTTAATGGATTAGCCTATCAAGGTGGAAGAGTGACCATAGTAACAACTTGAGGCATGTGAGAAATATTTGATGTCTTCAATAAGTCTCGGTCATTAAATAACCTTATAATAACATTATGTGATAACCTACATTTCAGGTATACTTGACTTTGTAAACACTTTAACATTGTGTAACTGAGACTACACTAATCTTATTCAAAATCAATAGCTTAAAAGAACATCATAACTTCTATTTCTCTATTCTCTAAAGTTGTATTACTTATTTACTTTAATGAAGATAAATAAGACAACGAAATTAGCTAACAGAATGAAGTCTGATTAGCTCATATATCTAACAATCTAAGCTACTATGCTTACAAGACAAATAAGTAGACTTCAAATGTACTAAATAATTTTCAAATCTTGAGTATCTTGCCAGTATTTGTGAAATTAATATGGTGCAGTTAGTAAGTTATTCTCAATTTATTTATGGTAGATTTTTTTTCCATAACATAACCCTGACCTAGTCTGAAAAAAGGGTAATCAATTTCCATCTGCCAGATCCAATTCCACGTTTCTCTAGCAGTCTGACATCAGTACGCACTTTACTTGAACCACAGTGCGGTAATCCTTTAATTTGTGACGTCATAAATTCCCATTCCCTCCAATTTTCCAACCCATCTACCGGCACCCAACGAAACTAAAAGGTTCTTTTATCTTGACTAAATTTAATCACCGAATGAAAAAAAAGCGTTCCCTTGCACGCAGAGTGCTTAGGAGTTCATGAAATATACTGTTTCTAGGGGAGCTATGTGAATTTATGACGTAGGGGGGTTGAAAGCTATTTAAATCCTGAGAGTGAGGTGGTACAAGTGTCTCTTATCTGTTTCACTGGAGTTGTCACTGTATAAGCGTCTCATGTGGTGAAATGGCACCGTTGTTTGTTTGGTTAAATGGGGTCGATCCTCTGTTTCTTACCTAGAAAGAAAAGAAAAAGGGTAACTAAATTGCGAATTTTCAATTTTACAAATAAATCAGACTATCAGTTACAATTGTTATTTACAAAATAAATCATTAACTTATTATAATTGATTTGCTTAAACAGAACAAATCACAATCTTGCTGTATTATACTTTATACACTTCAATTATAATAATATTACACAAACAAACTCAGCAATAAACGTTATTGCAGTAAAATCTGCCAACTTCCCCCTATTCCAAAAACAGTTAAAAACAACTAAGAAAACTTATTGCAAAAGGTGAGTTTTGGGTAAAAATGGTGTGCCAAACAAAATTGTTCTTAAATTATATATAGGCCTATATTCCTAAATGCAATTAACTCGACTATTTATTTCCCAATTGAAAGCCAGTCTTCTCCACTGTTTTGCGACTTAAAATAATCAATATTTTTGTTGAGGACAGAACGTCATAACGCTCTAAGGTATAAAGGGACTCATCTGAATCACTAATTACCTTATTAATTAAAACAAAAACAAGAGAAAGAAGAGAAAAGA
>JAQIWE010003872.1:0-11347 GCA_034698565.1 Campodea plusiochaeta | reverse complement strand
CGCCGATCACAATCCGTTTACGTTTAGTCTTCCGTTTAAACGTTTACGAAATTCATCCGTTTAGACCAGCTCTAGTTTGTACTGTCAATGATCAATAGCGGTGATTAGGAAGGACAATTTACATCTAACAAACAATTATTTTCAGAATAAAATATTTCTGATTTTTCTGTCAGTTAAGAGCTAAAAGTTCTAAAATTAATAACAATTAAACAGAAGATTTCTTTGTAGAGTAATGAAAAATAATCTGAATAGGTCTACTCCAAGCATCTCACTCTAATGTGAGTTCCAAACTGCAAAGTTGTTTAAATCACATGTGTAACTTACGTGTCACTAATCCCACATATATCTTTGAGATGTTGTTTTAACTGTAGTAATAGCTGACATCCTTGTGATGCAATGATACATTCTTCTAATACTCTTGAATCTTCAGGTATCTTAGTTAATAAATGTTCAATATCATATTCTTCATCATCATCATCTAACTGTGTGGGAGGGGGAGGTGGGGGGAGGGGTGCGCCTATGCTATCAGGACCATTACACACAGGAACACTTGATGGAAACAGGGCCTAAGAACAAACATTTAACAATATACTGTAGTTGGATCATCAAAATATCTTCGTACAGGTCAATACAAAAAAAAATCAGGTTTTTATAAGGAATGGGTTTGAACTTTGAAGGGACATTTTAGCTCATCTTGGAGGTTTGTGTATGCCAACTAGGTTAGCTAAAATATCCCTTCAAACCCAATCCTTATAATATCATGCTCCCATACAATCAAACAACTTTTTCTACACATTTTATGTTGCTCATAGAAAAGAACTTGCTGCATTCATGAAAAAAGACTCTCAAAAGAAACTAACTATCCAAGGTGACAAGTATCACATGGCAGTTTGCAAATAGACAAGTCATATTTGTTCTGAATAAGAGCCATGAAAAGTAACCAAACAAATTTAATAAATGGTTATAAGAATTTTTAATTATTCTAGTGTTACACAACTGCTAAATTGACTTTTGAAATTTTGTTTCCATCTAGCGATCTAGGCAAAAAATAATTGTTAAATAAATATTAGCATAATTTTAGTAAAGACAATGAAATATATTTCCAGATCCACATTCCTGTAGTGCATAAAATGTCTCTTACCTCTTTAAATATCTGTAGTAGATTTGTACCAGTGACTGAAATAATGACGTCTATGTGATGTATTATAAATAATGGTTCATCTTGTACTTGATAAGGGAAGTAAGCAAGGTTGTCTGCTACGTACAACATCTCAGATAATGTCGTTTTCTGAAAAATAACCACGTTTTAATAAATATTCTTTTCCATTAAAATTTCATCTTTCATTACCCAATAAATTGACATGTTTTGTAAGTAGACCTACATATCTTTACAAGTCACTTTAAAAGCAAAATTTGTGACTAAATTTTGTAAACAAAATTTGTAAGTTAGTGAAGAATAAAAAGAGAACATATTACTCGTTAAAAATATTCATAATTATACTCTGCATGAACAACTAGACATGATTACATTCAAGGTGCTGAATACCTTTGACTGAGAAATGATCTGTAAATCTACACTACTCTTTTATTATATATACTTACCGCTTGTTCATCAAACTGTTTGAGTAGTGACAATGCAATAGCTCTCCTCTGTTGTTTTGTATTCCTCAGTAATGAATATAGAAAGCCATTAAGTGCTGCAGGTGGCTCACCTTCTTTAGTTCTATACCCACGAACTATTTCACCTTGTACAATCTGTTGGAGTTTATATGAAAGTTTAATTCCTGAGAGAACTTTCATATGGATGAAACCTGGATATTTCTTCTCAATGTCCTGGAGTTGTTTATCTGCACTGTGACTTACTATCTGTTCACTGTCAGTACTCATACAGAGAAGGTATGGAACAATCTAGAACAGAAAAAAAAAATGAATTGGATTTAAAGGAACATTTTTTTTATGAATATTTTTACAGATTATTTAACGTAATAGGTCTATAAGATTTGTAGTTTTCAATTAACTATTATCAAGTAGTTCCAAAATTGAACATATAAAATTTATATAAATGCATTACTTGCTCACACTAAATGACTAAAACAATACTTTTTTTTAGATCACTTTATGTTATAATGATTAACCATTTTCTCTGCCATAAAAATAGATATATGTGACCAGATCTATGAAAAGGTCCAGATATCGGAATGCTGGAATAGAGTTATTTTCTGCAGATGATTACGATACACAATTTTCTAAAAAAAGATGGATTACACAATTTTCTGCAGACATCAGATTACACATCTCCACACTTTCTGCCTATGGGGTCATGCATAATATTTTACTTTTTGGTATCAAGTCTTGTAATGGAATTGTATTATAGATTACAGTATTTGGTAATATATGTAATATGTCACCTACCTGTACAGGATGTACAAGTCCTTGTTGTAGAATGAGTTGAATGACTTTATATGCTGCATGTCTTATCGTAATGTTTGGATTTAGAAATGATTCCAATACTTCTTTAAGGTACAATTGCACAATAGTACTTGCCATTCCAGAAGATACATCACCCATCTCCTTAAGATTCTCCTCTTTAGAACGTTTAGCCCCTGAAAGTAACAATTATACATCATTAGTACACTACTGTATAATTTGTCAATATTTAATTTAATTTCAAACACTGTTAAACGAATTGAAGATCCAAAATTGAAAATTTTCTATTATGTGTACAATATTTTTCCTCTGAATTTATAAATAATTTCAGAGACAAAATCATGTGAATCTGTTCATCCGTTCTAAAGATACAGCCTTCCAGAGTTACTTGAGATCATCGCTTACGGTAAAATTACGTAACAAGAAGTTAATGTGTGGGAAAAAGAAATTAATTCCACTACAATGTCACATGGATGCTACGTCACATGGATGTTTTTAAAATCTCTAATAACGTTTTTAAAATCTCTAATAACACTCTAATAATGTTTTTAAAATCTCTAATAACACTACTACGTCACATGGATGTTTTTAAAATCTCTAATAACTGTAAAACAAAGTAGTAAGTTACTCGGAGTCATTCGTATAGATTCTTTTAATTATTATATCTGTTTAGTTTACATTAGGGCTGTCTGCGGATGACCGTATATACAGATAACGAACGTATTATTCAGATATCCGTATTGAAATCCTGATATATACAACTATCCGAAGTTTTTGAAAATATTTATATATTCCCGCAATTATCACACCTTCTGCAAGATTTTTAGCTGCAAAGATGTTCCATGCGCGAAAATTATTAATCATATGGTAAGGTAAGTCTTCAAAAGTTGATTTATTATGACTTCCACTTAGTAAAACAATAAAAAACTATAAAAATCGTTAAACACTGGCTACAAAAAAACAAGCATTCAGCATGTGATTGCTACTTTGTGTTGTCTGCTCGCCAGCCCATGTTTGTAAAGTAAATGTGTTCTACAAGCGGCACATGTAGTGGTTGGATTTAGTGAGAATTCAAAATAATAGTGTGTTCAAACGTAATCCAAAGGTCACCCCTCACCCTATAGCTATAGGCTATTCAAAAGTGACCTAAACCTCCTGAAACGTAAGCTAGACATTCTTAAACTTATAAAAATAGGTAAATATCATAAAGAAGAAAAACTGAACAGTCCGTTCGGCAGAGAAACCTAGTGCACACACGTGAATTCTGAAAGCGCACACACTGTCACAGCCGATTCATTATTCAAAACGAAGAAGATTGTGATTTTTTTTTTCAATTTTATTTTAAACGTTCGTATAAAACGATCTGATAAAAAAATAAACGGAAACTGACAGCCCTAATATACATAACAATAAATCCATGTTAAATGTTCTTCATTAAAATATTACTTTTATTTTATTACTTCAATAAACTGATGTAGACTATAATAAAAATCACTGATTTACTGCACCATATTAGACCTGGTACCAAAACACTAGATCTAATTTATTTAGGTGAAATAGCAGTACAAAGTTTGTAAAATTTGTGAATTCAAGAAAGAGTACAATAGTATAGGCTATTGTAATATCTCCTAACCTCCTTAAATAGATTGAATGCGAAACACATTAAAGAAAGAACAGTACTCATTTAAATAGGTACCAATCATGATCCAAATGACAAAACAACTGGGTGTGTACCCAATTTCAAGCATCTTGGCAGCTCCAGCAAACTACTACAGCATTTGTTATGCTAAGATACTTCCAACAGAGAGGTGATATCAACACTTATATAAAAAGCAGAATCTACAATCCATTTTCTGATCAGTATTACTGTATGGGTGTGAAACCTGGCCACTCACCAAGAATTTACAACTCATCGAGAAGTCTTTGAAAATAAATCTTGTTGATACAATTAACAATGTAGAAATCCAATAGAGGTGCCATATTGATGCAAGTACGAGATAAATCATCCCTTTGAGGCAATGAAGATGGCTAGGCCATATTCTCAGAATGACTGCAACCAGAACACCATAAACAATTCTTCTTAGCTCACACAATTCAGATTGGAACAGACCACATGGTGAAGTGAAAACAACAATGAAAAGAATATACAAGAAAGAAGCAGAACTATCATGCTACCCTTCAATCTGAGCAGAAGAATGTATGATTTATCTTGGATCGAGCATCTCACAACCATAGCACAGGACAGATCACAATAGAATTAGTCTGGAGGCACACAATAAGCAGAAAATGGTTGAAGACAGCTGAAGTAAGTAAGACACACACATAATGGCACATGCACAATAAATTATTTGTTTATTGTTCTAAACTTACATTCTTGATCCATCTTAATCATCCTTAGTTCTTCTTCTTCAAGGTAGGTTTCAATGTTATTCAAAACCTATAACAAAAGTAACAAAATATTTAGTAATATTTCAACATCATGACACACAAAATTTTTTAACAAAGAAAAAAGGAATAAGTATTAACAGGATATATTTTAAATATTTCTCAAAACAACTCGGTACTTGACAATTATGGTAGTAAATAAATATTTGAATTTTCAATTGAATGTTGAAATTTGATATAAACCTAATTTCATTCTCAGAAGCTGTTAAAATACTTTTGTTTAAAAAAAACGTAGTCTAAACATAATTTCACAGGGCTACTACGTATCATGACGAGTAAATACAGTAAAATCCAATAAATTACCTGTATCCTAAGTTGGTTAGCTGCAAACACATCTGTTAGGAAATGTACATAGAGTATTTTGAGATCATTTTCCAACATGTATTGATAATGTCTTATACATAGTGAACCTATAGCTTGTAATGTTGAATATTGCATATCTTCGTTAAGATGCTGCATAAAGTACATAAACGTTTCAAATGCTTCACCAACTGTGTCCTCCTGAAATGAAAAACACAACATTTACAAACATGCAATAAAGAAATTCATAAAGAATAATGCAAGCTGGATTTTGAAACAGGGAGTCAGAGACCCAATTTATTTTCTATTTTGCTGGATAGCCTAAAAATGAAGCCATTTAGGTAATGTATTTTAGACTGTATTGTGGTTTAAGATACAAAAAGTAAAATATTACAGTAGAAATATAGTATGCTGTAATGTTATCCTAGATACAATATAGACTACAAAAAGTACATGAGTGATGAGACTACCATGACAATATAATAACTTCAAAAACTGTTTTAGCTTTGCATAATATTAAACAGTAAACACATAATATAGAAGAAGGTAATAAAATAAATTCCTTACCCCAAGTTCTTTTCTTATTTCTTCTTTAGTGAAATCAAAATGCTTAAGAAGTAGTCCAACAGTAAATAAAGCTCGCCTTAAGATGGGTTTGCACTTTTCCAGTCTAGGGTCATCAGATTTCTGTTCATAACATTTTCTATATTCAGATAAATAACCTGGAACAACAAAATACAAATCTATGTGTAAATTCATGTTATAAAGTTCACTTGTCATGGCATTTCTTTGCCTGCAATAAATTAATATGATATTCAACAGGTCTGCATGTAATGGGAATGCATACTAATATTATGTACCGGTACCTATAATCTGTAATTCAATATTAATAAAAAAAAATTACTGCAACATAGAAATGTACTATTTGTGAAATTACTAGGTATTACTGATGTACGGTACATCTTTCGTATAGCTTATTTTTCTATCTTGGTTTAAATATAACCACTAACCATTACCTATGACATCACTAAAATATGAATGTTGAAAATGGTATTTTTAAGTTCACAGAATTTCCAATAAAACTCCTTACTGAGTAGCATCGTACCACAAGCTCTTAAAAGATAGCATTCGACTTTACCCTTACATAATATACTAAAAACTATGAAAACATTACATTAGCCTACCGATAATAGAATGCAAATGTTTCCTTACCATAATACTTTCTAAAACAATCTCTAACTAATCCATAATTTTGTGTAACATTATTAACAACTGATCCAAGGCATGAAAGGCAACTGGAAACAACCACTTTGTCATGTTGTAGAATAAGTTTAACTGAATCTTCTTCTAACTGTGCTAAAAAAGTCTCACTGGGATGTTCTATGAGTGGAACCACCAACTCTAATGTCCGAGCAACATTACTAATTATCTGGTAATCACCCTTCGTCTGGAACAGGAAAGGATTGATTAACATCTCATTCAAACTTACATATTCTTTAGGTAATCTTTTCCATTGCTTTAGAAGTTTCATTTAAATTATTACCTACTTCACGGTACTTTGGTTGAATGTTAAAATTACTGGTCATAAAAATAAAACAAAAAATAAAGAATTCTGCTTGCTTTTTCAGTTTATATGTTTAAAAATCATTAGAGCAGAACTAATATTCTGAAGTGGAGTTATTAATAAAAGTTTTATTTACACTCCTAAAAATGCTAGCATATTATATTGAATTATACATTAGATATTACAGGATCACAAATGAACTGAGCAATGATTGGTTGTGTATTACAATTTTATGTTGACATCATAGATTTTTCAAGACAATATGCGTACTGATGTGATACTCATAATTTCAATTTTTATAGATGATAAACCTGTAAATGTTTTGTAGTCATATCAGTGTTTGAATTTCACAGTAGCCTCAGACGACTAGATGTCATTTTTGGCTACTGAAATCAAAACTCTAATAGCCAACTGGGCTAGTACAGATTTAAAACAATAATTACGACTATCGACGACCGATGATGTGTTAAAAGATGCGTCATTGCTGCCAAATTCAATATTAGCGGTCTACATCAATGAAACATAAAATAGATTCATTCAAATGTTAAAAAAACATACCAACTTTCAATTCTATGGGAAAGCAGCTAAACAGTTTGAAAACAGACTGAATGAACGGAAAATTATGTTATTTTTATTCAACAAAATTGTATTAAAGTGCTTGGCTAGTAAAATTATTATTATTTTTTTTACCCTCTTCCCACCCTCGGATATTTTCGGCTAGTAACTTTCAGAACTTATTAGCTTCAATGAAAAAATGAAATTCTAACCCTGAGTCATATATAAGATTACTCATGAATAGGCAGTTTCTACTTTTAACTATAACATATAGGATGAAATATAGCTGAATGTTGTTGAATACAGTATTTCTTTCTTACCTGACATTTGAGGCTGAGATAAGGCTGTAGTGTGATGGCATGATTGACCAATAACTGTGGTTGAATCTTTGCAAATAGGAAAAGTGTAGTAAGGCAAGCAACTAATCTTTGTGAAGTTTCTTTCTTAGCTGATGCATCATTCTTATTTGTACTTGCATCATTACTTTCATCATCTTTCATTGGACTAACTTCATCTTTATTTAAACTCCCTTCCTCTAGCCTTAGTACATTCTCAACTAAACAGTCCACTATCTGTCTACAAGCTGTTATTAGCACCTTGGGCGGTTCAGTATTTACTTTCGTTGAATCTTCTTTGTCTTCTTTTGGCTTAAATAACTGAAATAAAAACAAAGAGCAGTTATTAGGACATAATTTATATACATTTCTCAACGAGAGAATCAATGCTTTAATTAGTCTCACTTTTAAAGTTAACAAAAGATAAGAGGTTTCTGTTGATTTAGTTTTCTATACAATTTTCTTAATTTTTGGGTTTTCGTTACTGGTACAACTTTTAAACTTTTTAAATTTTTTATACTTCCTATTTTTATTTCTGATTGTTCAGTTTGGAAATCACAATAGGAATGGTTTAATACAACTGAAATAAAGCTAAACAAACAAACAGTCACAAATAGCTTAGCATACATTTCCAAGTATAACCCAGCATATTGATTCCACAAAACATATACTTACACTGACAAGTAGTTGTTCAAACCAGTCAAGTCCTGTATCTCGACAGGCAGCAACTACATCAGTTATATTCATAACTTTTCTAATGAGAGCAACTGAATCTAACTGTGGTCTCTCTCGAACTGGTGTAAACCACATGTTCTGAAACACCTCCATAACAAGTTTACGAATACCTTAAGGAAAGAAAGGCAATATCAGTTACTGTAATTCACTATTACCATTACTTCAAGTGACTAAAATTATCAGAAAACTCATCAAGAATCTTACCCAAGAGTAAAATAATTTTTAAATATAACAGATTTTTATTAGTGAATCCATACCCGACCATTTTCCGTACCCTAAATTAGTACCCATGTAATACCCGGGTATTACCCGAAAATCGGAAAATTAAATTTTTTCCGAAGTAGGCCTACGTAATTTTATTTCAGTTTTATTAATAAAGGTTTTGAAGGTCGGCGAAACTTCCTGTTTTAGTTTTGTTTTAATGTTTTATTGCTATCAGAAGTATAATCTAGACATCTCATCAGCTGCCTCAGACCTTATCAGCTTGTTATAAAGTGCTATACTTTCACTAGGGAGAGATTACCAAATATAAAATTTGCAGTTAACATTCTTAACAATAATTATGAAAATATTGAAAACCTTTTTAATATTTTGCAAAAACTTTCACTTCAAGACGTAATTTTTTTATTAAAAAAAAAAAGAAAAAAAAGTCTTTTCGGGTATTTTTACCCGAGTTTGTACCCGGGAACCGACTTCGTGCCCGGGTACTCGATGGATACACTAGTTTTATCCTGATTTCAGAAATGGTTCGATTTTTGAAATTCGACGAATATCAAATCGGTCAATATTTGACGAATGACGAAGCGTCGGAAGCGATATATATTCAATAACGGCCACATCTGTAGGTATAGGAAAGTATATACCGTAGTAAAAGTTCTCAGTTATAATATACTATCACGCCACATATTAATTTTCTAGTCGATCGATAGGAATATCGAAGCGATAATATTCCGACAACTCTTAGAGACAGGTATAGCAAACTATAAAACAATAATTCGAACGACAATTTATTCTGATTCTAAATAAGTGTTAATTTTATGTTTCATTTTTTTTTAAATGTTTTCATAAAAGCCTGTTTTCATTGACCATATAGCTCTAATTGTAGTTGTCACCACTTTTTATTTTTTCACCCTTTACCAGCGGAAGGGAGGGTCAGTTCACCACGTCTCAGGGACAATGGTATTGAAAATCCCATTTGAAAAATATAAATTCAATACAGATGTATACCATACTGAATAAACCTGCCTTCGTTTTGCTTGCTTATTTTCGATATATTTTCAAGTTTCCACATTTATTTTTATTTATTGCAATATCATAATGCAATCAATAGCATGTTATTTTGTGAGTGAATGTTATCTGTAAGTATAAGTCGTGTTGAGCATAGTTAATTTGTAAGGATATATAGCGAATACCATAAATAAAATGAAATATATCATTATCGATTATTTTTCGGATTAATTACAAAAATTAACAAAATGTTTATTTAGGAATCAGAATAATTTTACACATCTCAAAGCATTGATATGCACGATAAATTGTTAGTAATCAAGTTTCTCCTTTACGTTTAAAATTTGTTTAAATCTGATGCATTCAAAATATTTCAATGAATGGTTTGACATAGTTATTTTTAAAATAAGACCTATAATAACTGTCGAGTGGCGACGTGAGTGATAAATTCTGAATTATTTATACATCAATAATTTTTTAGCTCTGATTTGCTTTAATCATCTGTCAGAACATTTATATATTATATAGAGATTTCAATGTTTATTGTACTTTTTGGTAATATTTGAAATGATTTGATATAGTATATTGTATAGGCCGAATCAGTTTAGGCTACATTTGTAAGTATGGTAATATTTAGCAGAAAATTTCGCAATACTATTTTTTATTTGCTCACCTTTAAAACTACATTTACTATTATACAGAAAATACCGCTAAATGTTTAATTGTGTCAAAGAAATATAGAAGTAACATTAGTTGTTAAAAAATAATACAAATAAAGTTTTCCAGGTGTACATCTTTTTCGCGACTCCCGAACCAGCGGAGCAGTCTGCGTCTAGTGTATACTTCTTATATCGTATTGTCCATATAGTTTCGGATGGCGTCGCAGACCGTCCGCGAAGACCTACGATTGTTGACTCAAGCGAAGAAAATTCTGAAAATTACTGTTAAAAACTATACCTGTTCAGGCCATTTCTACTAATATTTTGTAAAATGTGACCACAATTTTCTGATTTTTAAAAAAAGTTTTCCTAATTGTTATCTGCGTTCTTCTGAGTTTTATGTCCGTGAATGGGAGGCATTTGCCCCCCCCCCCTGTATCGGCACCTGATTATGTGTAATGTGAAACATTTTGCCAATATGTCAATTACATGTCCGTAAAAATTTAGACAACAAAGATATCATTTCACGTTTCGTCAAAGTGACTTACGAGGGAAGTACCCGGGGTGAAACTCGCGAATTTTTACAAGAAATTTACACAGTATTCTTGGAGCTCGACAGTGCTTCACTGTAAAGCCGTTCGACCCACTACTTAAAATTAAAGGAGAAAATAATTTCCAAAGTTTTGGTACTTCAAAACAGAAATTTTCTTATGGCAGATAACATGAGAAAATATTGATTTTGAAGGGTCCTCTCTGCAAATTTTTAAAAATAACGTTAGGAAAATGTACACCACTGATGCTCTTCAAATTGGAACCAAAATTTCCATTTTTGGTACCAAAAACTTTTAATTTAATTTTTATTTCCCTTGGAGTTCATTGTCCCCTTTCACAGGCACTCACACATAGAAAAACAGCAGTTTTTTAGTTGCAAGTCAGTTACTATTTTTTCATGTGCTTCATTTAACATATAAAAGTTTACATCTTTTTTCTTCCATTTCCCTTTAACTGGAATCAAGTGTTGCTTATTATCAATCTCATCCAGTAGATGGGTGCACCATCGATGGCCAAACGCGACCTGTTTGTTTCTAAACTACACACAA
>JAQIWE010003871.1:0-11347 GCA_034698565.1 Campodea plusiochaeta | reverse complement strand
CTTTCTTGCGATTTGTATAGAAAATAAAGAATTTGAACCACCCAAGCAAGTGGACAACAATGGGTTTACTGTCAAAACAACTTTGAGGAGTTAATCGATTTGGGTCCTTAAGATTGAAAAAACACTATACACGATAACCTAACCAACTTAAAACACATATCTCACTAAACATCACCTCCCTATTAGACCCCTCCTAATACATTCAACCAATTCTGATTCCTCGCAACTTGATTGCAGCCATTCATCCTCATTATTAATATCCAACCTAATATTTATGACCACTCCGACTTTCTCGTTAATTACGTCACGACATTCATACCCCCTCCTCCTCCTCTCATAAACTATACCCCCCCCCTCCGTCCAAAAACTACAACTCAACTCGATTCGTGAGTCATTGGATAGATGGCTCTCAGATCATCGGCTTGTCAGGAATAACGGATGTCCCTCAAAAGCTGGAATGGGTTTTCTCTGTTATTTATAGCTGACGATAAGTCTACGTGGCAACTATGCCAACAAAGAGTTGGGAGGGGGGGTAGGGGGTTAATTTATGGGTTTTGAGGGGGAGGGGATGGTCCTGTGATTAGCCTGGAGGATGGAGAAAACTTTGAACTTTCTTGGAAAATCACTGGCATTTCGATGCAAACATGGATGAATTGGCGGCAATAAGACGCAAGAAGAGGTTCCAACTGTAGGGGCATACCAAGGGTCAAGGGGGTAAGGAATCAAGGGGAAGCTCGATGTGATATCAGTAACTTCGAATTGTCAATTTTTCACTTATTCCTAGAAATGTGTATAAAATGTTGGCATGTAGGTATTAATAGTTGAAGAGGAGAATAATATGTTTATTTACATACTCTGTTTACAAATAGTAAGTTGACAGATACCACAGAATAACAATATCAAATTAATTACAATAAAATATTTTCAAATTTGTGTTTTTGTATATAGATGGTTGTGGAGAATGTGGTTGGAATCCTTTAGCACGCTCATAACAATTTTTTGAACCAGTTTCTTATGCAGGCATATAAAATAATTCTGTACTGAACTTTTAAATATTTCGATAATATTCAATTATTCATTACACACAATATTGATAATTATAGTGCAACCCTTTCTTCCAAAATTAACACTCTTCATATTAATTTCAGTGAAAATGAATAACAAATAATAGAGAACAGGATAATTAGAAACCACTTATTTTTGGTTCAAGAACCTTTCTTTCTTCTCCCTATGTCTGCCCCTACAATTCCGTGTCTGGGACGTAAATTTGGTTGATCCCTCTATTTCATTGCAAGTGGGGCGGTACCTGCTCTTGATTACGACGATGTGTTGCCAGTGGAAACGTGACGAAACGAATAAATATTTCGGAACTCACAAATCCAGTGGAATAGATAAGGATTTAAAAAGTAAGAGATAACATTTGTGGTATTTCAAACAGTGTGATGTTTCAACATTGACGAAGATTGAGGTTACGGAGAGTGGAGATTGGGTTTCGATCGAAAAGGAAATTAATAAACTTAAGATCGGTTTGTCTCGTGTCTCCTCATATTCCCGCCTCAAAACTTGAGTGTAAACTAGATCTCGTAATGTCGATATAATAAATCTGCAGTGTAATCTTGACAATTTTTAAATGCAATATCAAATAATTTTAGTCTATAATATACATATAGTGAGAAAAAGAAGTCAACATATTGTCAGTAAATAACGTTAGAATGGATTAAAACTTCCATAAGTCAAAAAACAAAGAATTAAAAAAAAAATTGGTGAGTCGATTTCACTTGGTAAAAGATTCTCAAATGAAAGTTTACCTCAACCATTTTTTTTTTTACCTTTTTTTGTGTTTTGCCTTTCAAAAAGTCAGAAACATTATACTGTGGATTGCATAAGCATTATTACAAAAACTTGAAAAAAATAACTAAGGTATGTTTTGCATATTTAGCTGATCCATCTTGTTATTTTGGGGTCTAAATAGCAAAAAGTATTACTGAATCTTGATAATGATAATAAGTCTATTACCAGCAGCGTAAAAAGTACTAGATTTCTGTAAAATGCACATTTACGAAACTCTGTATTTAGTAAGAGAAACAAACAAGACAAAATTGAAAAGTAAATATGACCATTTTATAACGTACCATGCAAAACAAAATATTTACTTTTAAGAGACTTCCATACATACGGTTAGTTCCCCATTTCCCTCAGAGATGGCGCCACGAGTTTTCTCTTTCAGAAAGAGTGGGGAAAAAAGCCACGGACTATTAGTTTTTGTCATGTCGGTACTAGAACTGGGTCAATAGCGTCTACCGTGTTTAACAAACTCGTCACAAATTAATTAAATAACAGGGAAAATTTGTTAAAGAGCTTGTTTGCTTTTAAGAGAAAAGGGAGTAGATGGAAAAATGTTGTGATGGATTATTTGCTTACAACATGACATACGAACGATTTAGCGTGATTAGTACCCTCACTATAATGAAGTAGGAACTTGTTGTGATTTCATTTTATATGAAGTAGTATGTACGTACATCAGTTGTGAGATAGTATAAAAATAGTTTGTGTTAGATGCTGCAATGTAATTTTAAATGATAAATGGAATATTTTGAAGCTTGTTTAATTATGTTGCAATTAATTTACACTGAACTTAACTTCATTCATTTTCATGAAGCTTCATTCATTTGTTTGACATTAACAATTGCAAGTTATTTTTAAGTTATGGTGTTTGTTATCTTTATAATCAATGGATCATTTTGTCATTGTGAATAATATGAATACTTTTCAATATTTTTCATATATTGAGCAAAGCCTTCATCTAATATTAATTTTGATATACTAATTTTCGATTTTAGGAGAAGCCCATAAGTTTAACTTTACAAAAAAAAAACCTTGAACAGATTGTTGAGATAGCCATTAATACTGAAATCGTTCAGAGTCTATATATTAGACTGTCTTCCATTGTCCATTAAAACGTATTCAAGCTTAGAATTACTATCAAATACGTTTTCCAAAAGATAGAATTTTTCGTAGTTTAAAACATTGGCAAAGAGTTAACTTTGCTGCTGTAATATTCAGCAAATGAAATCATTTTCATCTCAAGTATCGTACTTACAGTACAGTATCGTACTTACAGTACAGTATCGTACTTACAGTACAGTATCGTACTTTCAGGAATGTGAATTTTCTCTCCACCTCATCTTAAAACCCATACGAATACAAGGTGAGGGCGGTGTTTTTCCAAACCCAACTACTCGTTTTTGGAGTATAATCCCACTGCAATATTATTCGAGGGAAATTTTGTATCTCAAGTTCTCAATCTTTTATTATTAAAAATTGCAACCTTATAAAATTAATGTTTTGAAATAGTTTTAAATTATTTGCTCCTGATCTAAAGAAAATGAATCTGATTTTCAGTTGATGGTAAAAGTGACGTAGTTCGCATAGACAAACGAAGAAAATTGAAATCAATATTCTCCACGTTTTCAAATTACCAAGGACAAGCCATACACATCTTTCTATTTTTCTTTATATTTCCTGTTTTGTTCTTCGCTGCATTTGGAGCAGACTAGAGAGTTGTACGTCATAATATAATGATGATGTTGGATAGTAGTGCAATTAAGAAGCAGAGAATAAAAGAGAGAAAGACGAGGGTGATAGACAAGAGATGCAGAAAGAATATGACGAAAAAGGGTGCCCAAAAATTGGTGAAGTACAGTACTTGGAATACATATTTATTCGAAATTTTCTCTTTAGAAATCGATTTTGACAGTCCAAGCTGATCGATGAAGAGTTTAAAGTTTATTTTATTTCCATTGTTTATTTCATCTGATCTTTTTGTATATTTAAAAAAATATATTCAATACAATTTCATAGTAACATGCAATTTAGCAAGTTTATTAAAATTATGAAAACTATAGCAGCTCCAAACTACCTTTAGTGTTTTAAGAGACAACTGCATTTTTATAACAAGAAAATATTTATGCTGAGTGAACAATTTAATATCTGATATGACTCAAAATTATTTTTTATTAAAACAGTTGAATCGTTCAACAAAAGTAAGTAATACGATAAAAACTAAAAACACTTTTATAAATGGCACATGATTATCTAGCAATACTGAAAACTGAGAGATTTAGCAGTGCACGATTTCTGCTTTTTTTTCAAGGAATTTTAAGAAATTCAACCATCAGAGATATTTTCAGTTTTCATTCACGCAATTATGGATGAAGTTTAAATTCAATATTGATTTCGGCATTTTCTGCACAATGAATATTTTTGCTTATTAAGATTTGTGAAAGGCACTATCTCCTTTAATATTTTCACGTAATGAAAACAAAAGACTCATTGTCACGAAAATCAATAACTGTCTGTACATTCACATTATTGAGTGAAACATTCAGAATATATTTTCATGGTATATTTTGATTCACATTATACTACGAACTGTGTGTTGATTGTTTTTTTTAGTATATGAATTTAATTTATTTAGAACAAATATAGTTCAAATTTGGTTGTGTTACGATTAGTAAATCCATAAATGAAAAAAAATCTTTATCAATATATCAGCGAAGATCCTTCACTTTTATCAAGACAGCATAAAATTTACAATAGTTGAGAAATTGTAACTTTGTAAATTTTATGCTGTCTTGATCAAAGTGAAGGATCTTATTCGCTGAAATATTGACAAAGATTTTGTTCATTTATGGATATACTAATTGTAACACAACCAAATTTGAATAGTATTGAATCCATGTTTTTCAGATGTAACATAACAGAACAAATATAGAATTGACAAGTTTTTCCTTGAGTTCGTATAGAAGTTTGTGAAAGTATAAATCGCAGTAGTGACACTTTCAGAATCTGTATATTTATTGAATTTAATTGAAAAGTCAAATAGAATAGTAATAGAAGGATATTGCCTAGTAATATAGGGATAGAGTTACAAGGCAATATTTGCGTCTCTTGAAGGCTCTTGACAAGTGAAAACATATTATTGCAGAGAAGACATTGTGGTACTTCGTATTTAAATATATTTAGAAGTTCGATATTACAATATGCATTGTAAGTATCTATATTTGTTGCACCCCAAAATATTTTACTTACCATGTTTTTGAATAATGAATACAATATCACTTTGAAGGTGGCTTTTACTACATCATGGCTCGGCCTTAATTTATTGTTTCCAGATGACTGAAAATCCAGCAGTTTTGTATATTATTCGACCTGTTCTTTCCTGATATGACTTTCAGGTGACAGATTATCTATGTGTGAATCTAGTTTGAAACTCCGATTTGTAAATGACTGGTTTCTTCCAGTAACTCTGGAAAAATTCACCTCTGCAAGGTTATAGGACAAATGCTCACGAAGGCTAGCACCTTATAAAAACAGATATACTTAGTAAAGGCAGAAGAGTTAATTTGAAGTAAATCTGACCGTGATCGTGTCATGTGTAAATAGGAGACCACGATTAAAAGTGGCTTAGTTTGGGGGGCATAAATTTAAATAAAATTAAACTAAAGAATAAATTGCAGGACGGTATCTAACTTTATACCTTTTTATCTGTTTACGTTATTACGTATTATTACTTTTATTATCATTAATGTCAGTACACAATATATTAATATTTTTGTAACCTCGAGTTGAATGTAACAGAGGGACCTCAGGCCCTAATTCCGCTCTGAAAATAAATGCATGTATTATTATTATTATTATTATTATTACCATAGAGATGTACCATGTACCATACCATGTACCACTCGAAGAAGTGACCTAGAACAACCATTAATATTCTACAGTATCTCAGTCAAATTTTCTCAACAAGAAACCTCAATCTTTTCTGTTCTCCACTTATTCACTTTTGTCCACCCTTGTTTGAGACAGCATTGTCGTCAAATGCGCCTTGGAGGGTCGGTAGGGGGAGAGGAGGGGGGAGTTGATGAGTTTCAAAGATGAGATATAAAATGAAATGATGACATGTGACGATTTCTTTTCCTTTTTTACAACTTAATTGTTTCGTTGGAAATTGAAGAAAAGGGAATATCAAATCTCTTTGGTACATATAAGTTTATTTTACAGTTTTATTATTATTGGAGTGTTCTAGGATGGCTTCTGTTATCCGTTTTTATCTGATAATTGTTTTGATTGATTTTCGTGTCCACAGAAGTGGTGGAAGTGCTTAATATCATAAAGGTGGCAGTTAATTGAATTTTATGACAAATATTTACTGATATTATAGGTAGTTGAAAAGAGTAGTGTGTTTATAGGCTGTTTTGGATTATTAAAAAGATACTTCTGAAAAATATTTCAACAAGGACTTCCCTCTTCGGCTGAAGTAGGTTTACTGCAAAACATAACTTTTATCAGAAAGGTATATTGCACTGGATATTTATAACAGGAAAAAAATTCTAAGCGAGTAATAAAACATTATTTGGATTACGATTGAACAAAAGTAGTAATCAGGAGTATTATGTATTAAATTTAAGTTATTACCAATTCAAATTTGATTGATGTTGGGAACTTTATTTTATGTCTTCTGATTGCCGCCTCTGGCTTTCCTATACAATATTTACAAGCCTATAGTGCTTTGAAGGTGGGCATAATGAACCTCAGAGATTGGTGTAGTGTATGAAAGTGTTGAAGAAATTAACAATTTTCTTCTTGTTATAAAACGTTTGTTGTGCAAAGTGCCTTTAATGACTTGTTTCTTGATATCAATAAATATATGAACTTCGATCGAAACCAAGAAAGTTTTTCAGTTCTCAATAATATGGTTCGTAATAATTTATAAGATAAAAACTAAATAATGTCTATTTTTAAATACATAATGGAAGAAGTCATGGGGCATTATACTTACTTCTATTCTAATTGGAACATACGGGCTTTCCACAGCATTTATCCACTCACTACTGTTTATTTTAATGTTAAAGGTTTTGGAACAAAGTTTCATTTCATTGTTAGTGGAAGTGGCATAGAGCTTTTGACTTCAAGCTGTTGCACTTTAAGATTTTTATACATGTAATTATGTAAATGAAAATAACAAGCTCAGTGTCCTTGTAATTCTTCAAGAAATAGCTTTAAAACTATCCAAAATACTCCATCCGCTGTTTCATATACAAGTTTACATGCCGACTCCAAATCGATTCTGTTGTTTTCTACATAACTGAGAATCTCCGGAGAAAAAAAAATGTAAAAAATTGAAACCTTCGACTGATTTATTATACAGATTTAAGTAGGATTGTATTTTCTGATGCGAGTTCCCAGCATATTCGTATTTTTCTCCAAAGAATAAATATTAATGTTATTTATGTCTATAAACATAACATTTTCTGTTTATTGTGAAGTATATAGTATGTGTTATAACTGTATTACAGTAATAAAACGCAATATAAACCAGGTCCATCTGTTTAACACATCGATCACGAGAAATCTGCTTCCCCTCTTCCGTCGAGACACGAAAAGAAAAAGTGGATAAAAATGCGAAGAAAAAAAGGTATAAAAAATTCGCTGTTTTCTTGTCCCACTTTGCCCCAACTACCTGTTGCGTGAAAAGGGAGGAAAAAAAGCGGGAACTGAGTCAGTATGCTTATATGTAGAAAAAAAGTGAAAAAAGTAGTAGAGTATATAACAAGTGAAGTGGGGGAGGACAGAGGAGGGAGAGAGAGGGGAGGGGGAAGTGATTGAATAACGTTTGAGATTCGACAGGAAATTAGGTTAATCAAAAGGTTATAAAAGGTAGTAAATGTGTTCAGTAGTTTATAGATATACTGGAGAGGATAATGTTAAGTATACATCTGAATTCAGATTTAACTTAAAAATGTTTTCTGTGGTGAATTGAGGTGGACATTTACAGTAACTAACTAAACAAATTCTTTGTAAAATTCACTTAAGAAATGAAATATTTTCAATAGTGGTTCTAGGCGTTTTATAATATACGAGTAATATAAAAGTTTTACATTCTTTCTTTTTAATGTTTTAAGATACCGATGAAATGGAACCAAATAATGATTAATTTGACACTGAGCACTGTTTCACCTGTACTAGCTGTTCAAGATTGGTGGATTTGCCAAAGATCAGAGTCAAAGTTGAGAAGCAATAGTAAAGCAAACTATACATGTTAACAGAATGCAAATTACGGCTGATAATTTTTAATTATTGCCTCAGCTGCATCAGCTGCAATGACTTGTTAATTGAGGAACTTTGCTGTTGCTGTTATTTAATTCATTTGATTCGGCCAGCATTGATTTAAAGTATAACTCACATTTTAATGAAGATGCTAATGATGTTTATATCTAAATATAATTACAGTCTTCATGTATAGGAGCACTTAATGATGTCAGATGAAACAGCAATGACTTGGGTAGCAAAAGTATTGTATTTCGACATAACTATAGATGCCCTTTTTTTCTTACACCAACTGAATAACTCGAAATATTGTTCCTCACTTACTCGAGAACCGAAAAATATTTCTTTCGAGTATGAAATAAGGATAACCTATACGGAGAAAGTCGACTTACTACCAACTAATTGAAAATAGAACTCTATTAGGCAACAAATAAACTGATTACGTCACAGCCCAAGACTGAACTAGAGTTTTAAATCCCTGAACTCCGTCGAACTTCAGCAACCACCCACCCACCCCACCTATTTTCAACCTCCCATTCATCATCCAAAATCTTCGTTCCAATCCTGTGAGGGGCAAATTAGAAACCCACAGCAACTCTTTCTTTTTCTTTCGTATTCCCATTGTTTGACTTTTCATCTGTCTTCTGCTCTTGAATGTAGTGTCGTCTGCTGTTTATTGTTGCGGGAAGGAAAGATTTTCGATTGTCTCTCTTCTTCCTATTCAACTTTCTTTTGTTGTCTTCTGTCAGCTTCTTCTTCTTCATTCTTGTGACAAGTTTTCCTTTTTACCCCTTTCACTCCTTTGCGTTTCTCCATGTTAGGGTAGATGATGCCTTTAGGAGGTGAAGGTATTGGATTGCAATGGTATTAATCTGGATATCGTCGTATACTTAGAACGATGTGTTAGTGAAGAGAGAATGAGTGGTGAAATTAATTGTTGGATAAATGTGTAACTGTCATTCGTTTTACTCATTCACAAAGTTGTGATATTAAACTGTTGATCCAGAGTTAATTGAATTAAAGTGGCCAGTTTGTATAGTCCGTTTCACATGAATTATACTCTACTCTTGCATCTTGGAACAGGCGTTACTTTACTACCTTTTCCAAAAATTTCTCAATATATAAAGTTAAATTTACATGTAAAGTATATCAATAATATCTTATTCATCAATTAATTTACATGAAACACTATAGCAGAACAGTGAGTTCTACAAAATCAAAAGTGGAGTATAATTCATGTGAAATGGTCAATAACAGTTAACAGAAAATATACTTTATTCAGAAGAGTCAGAGAGTGATGAAGGAAAAATGAAGCAAGGGACATTGGTTATTTTGCAAGGACTCAATTCCAAATTTAAAAAAACGATAACTATAACGAGAGATTGTTTTATCTCTAAAGCAAAATCAGCAGTACATTACATCACATAGTTGTAGACGGCATTGAATCAGTAAGACCATGACATTTCAGATAAGTATACGGTCATTCTGAGTATTCAGTTTTGTTTCAATCGTTGTATTCGAAAGAAAATTCAGGATGTAGTAAGCCACCATTACCAGCTTATATAATTGAATTTTAATATAGACAGTCCTAATTATAATTGAAAATTTCAAATGAATACAAAAGTACTTTTCATTGAAGGAGAAAGTATTGTGATTGTAGAAGGGTGCATTTACTGGTGGTGGATATTGAAGTTCTCATGATTGAAAGGAAGAATATCTGATAACGATAATTTCGAGAGTACAGAGTGTAGTAGATGAAAACACGAAATTTGCAGCCTTCTCTGTATATATTACAATTTAGTGGCAACCAGTTTCGCTACACAGTAGCGTCCAATATGCATAGAATATCCAATATCCAATATGGTTGCCAATAAATTGTAATATATACAGAGAAGGCTACAAATTTCGTGTTTTCATGAAGAATATCATTCTGGTAACTGAATGTATAGAGATAAAGTTCAGAATATATTTTAGTTTAACATATCACAAAATTGATTTTGAAAAATCTGTCACATAACATAAAGACTGAGGACACCAAATTTCATTAAGCAATTAAACATGTCAATAGACCAATGTATGAAAACTGTTGCACTATGCCATTATCAATGTACCAATCAAAAAATTGTTAGACTAACAGCAAATAACACTGATTTAAAAGAAATGAACTGGATTGAAATTGTAATACCGTATATTGTAAATCAAATTTATATTAATGATTAAATAATAATATTAATGTTACAAAATGATCTCCCACTTTATAATTTCTGTACCAACGAAATACTGTCATATTTTGCGGCGTAACCAAATTTCCAACCAATCGTTCATCTTATCTTTTACATATCGACTACCTAATTATTAGTTATTTTCTTAATTACATTTATTATACTCTATTCAAACGATCGTCAATAATTCCAACATCTTTCGCCCTCTTTAAAAACCATTAATAATTGAAAGCCATCAATTTCTTTCTTCTTTTCCCTCCCTTAAAAAGTAAGCAACCGTTCCGATACTTAACCTGACATCTGTCTGACAAATGAAGAACTAGAAGCAATTATCACCCTTTGGAAATGAAAGAAAGAATGACTTCCAAGTGGACGTTGCTTTTCAAACGCACCGTCGACATCTCAAACATGAAAGAACATCGCGGAACGGTTCAAGATGAGACTAGGGTGACTTTAGGGTTACTGGAGGAGAAAAGGAGTTATGGGTTGTTATTAATAAATTAATATTAATGATTTGTTTATTGTTCTATAAGTTTGTTTACGGAAAGTATCTAAGAGAGTTTTTCTATAAAAGTGTAAGATTTGGTAATAGTGATGACCCGACTCGATTTTCAATATTAGAATTAGTAATTCTTAGATTTATCAAGAAATTTCTCCTGAAATCATTTAATGTTAGAACATGTTAGTTTTCTAAATTACTTACATCACATGCTAGGTTTCCTTTAACTTGAATTTCCATTAAATCAAGCAATTGCTAATATTTCATATATAAAACGTGTGAAACATACTCAAACTTTATATACTGAAAAGTTAATATTTATTGTATGTGATGGAATTAATTAATTAATTTTTAAAATATATTAAAAAAGAGGACTTAAATGCAGAGCTACATCGCTTTTGAAAATTAAATTTATTTAAACAGTTCATTATTGCGCACAGATTTTGCAAACAATTGATCAATTCGGCATCTCTGAACCATTTCACTTCTACCTGGCAATATTTTATACCCTATACAA
>JAQIWE010003870.1:0-11348 GCA_034698565.1 Campodea plusiochaeta | reverse complement strand
TTATTAAAATTCGAAACCCGGGTCGGTAGTAATAAATTTTATAAAAAAGAACTCTAAGGCAGATTTTATTTCATAAAGTAGATTTATAGATAAAAAATTATGTTACAGCCGGATTGTATTATATAACAATAATAGAACATGTTGGATATTGTTGATCAATTTAGATCGACCTGTTAAATTTCTGCTATGGGGTAAGGGTGAAAGATAACGGTGGGATAATTTAACGAAACCTCTCAAATTAAATAATAATCTATACGCGATTAAACTTTGCCAAAATTTCCATCGCTATAAATTCTTCCTCCCTAAAGAATTTGATTATGTTGAAAGGAACAGAATGCGAAAAGTATGTAATAACTTACATGCAAAAATTCCAGATTAGGAAATAATTTAAAACGTTCCAATGTAATAAGTGCTATTTGAAAGAAGCAAATCTTTGTATAGCTGAAGTGAAAAGGGAATGAATACGAGGGCCATTTGATCTGCGAAGAACGAAAGAAAGATATTTGACAGTTTCTCCCCTTTCAAATCAGTATCCTTGTTTCAACTGAGAAGTACAAGGGAGGCTGTTTCTTCATTCTACCACATAACTTGTAGGACATATGTGCATTGGCCATAGGATTGAGAAGGTAAGAAGAAGTGGCTTATGGCTTTTATTTTTCTCCTATACTTTTTCTGCCTGATCTATCCCTTCATTTCAGTCCGATTGTCCGCTTTGGTCCTACTTCCCTACATACGTATATACAAAGACGGACAGACAGCATGTAGCATTAGACAGTGCCCATGATTGATGATAGGAAATAATAGTGTAGACTGTACGGGTAGGGTCTCCTCCCCCTTCTTTTTTCTCTCGCTCGCTCCCTACCCCATTTAATTCAGCCAAAATGTTTTTCTATACCTTTCAATGTATATATGCATGAGTGACTTTACTGCCATCGCAAAATATACGAATATATCCTTACTAAATAAAGTTTGGAGGTGCCGAACCGCTCAAAAATATCGTCTAATTATACACCTACTGTAGACTCAGGAAATATAATCTTATCTTGTCAAAAAAGATAGGAGAAAATCTATTGAAGTTGTTTCAATGAAGTACAATATAGACTGAGAATTTTTATCATAGAGAATTTTTTATATACGTTGGTATGTTGAAGTTTATTGATTTGATGTTTTTTTATAATAATTTGTTGGTGATTGGCGATGACTGGATAGATCCTAGATATAAAATATTGTAGATCTAAATTTATTATAGTACCGGTATATGTAATTATCACAGGTAGTTAAACTTATATTTAATTTTGTTGTAGTTGCAAACTATACATTTAAAGCACATTATCCAAGAAATATTATCCTTGCCTTTCCAACGATTAATTAAAAATTGTAAAGTATAATTATGTATAGTATTTGGCAACATCAAATGACGTTTAAATGAATGTAAATAGACGGTACGTATCAGGCTAACCTGTCCAATGAATATAATAGGTAAATATTAATTAATTCAGTATATCTTACTAAATACGTAATCTGTACGGATAGAACCAAAAACCGCAAAAGCTATACGCAAAAACCGGAAAAGGAAATAGAAATAAACAACCTAAAACCGCGAAGAAAAGAACTGAAAACCGCAAAATTGAAAAAAAAACCAAAACCACAAATTTAAAATACCCAAAACCTCAAAATATATATTATCTAACTGTGAAGAAAAGTACTACATAACACACTGTATATTTTACAAACCTATATAGCACTTTCAATACATTTTTATACCGTATAGTACTTCATAACTATAAGTAGAAAACCCAAGAACAATAACAGACTACTCGAGCGAAGCGCTCGGGCTGTGTCTTCCATCACCTACTCTGACAATAACCACCTCTGCAGAATCATTTCATTCGCATCTTCAAAAACAAGCCTTCGTCTTAACATATTTAATCGAACTCACCCAAAAATTTCCCTAATGAAAAGAGAATTTATAAATGAAAACGTAAAAAAAAATTGGAATATTTGGAACAGTTCAAGATTCTAGAAAAGTTTATCTGAGAAAATTAAGCTATCGCGTTTCAGCAGCAGCAATGTAAAAGGTGAATGTTTGTTATTATTATTAAGGCATTGTCCTTATATATAATACATTAACTGTCAGTAACAGTTAGCAACCTTACTGTAATACTGTTCAACCTTACTGTACATACAGCAATGACACAATATGTCACTATTATATGAGAGGGTTTGAACTAAAGTAGTCTAACCAGCAAAATATTTATTTTGAGAAAACAGCCTTCAAGTATTTTATCATTCATTAAATCTGCACAAAACTTATATAGAATGTTATTAATTGGTTTAAGTAGGCTAAATGACCCCCATTAATGTCAAATTTTTATATTTCATTTTTCTCAGTACTTAATTTTACACTTTCTTAGTAGTTTTTTATTTTTATGGTATTTTACATTTTTGCGGTTTTGTACCCTTTCAGTTTGCGGTTTTGAGCTATTTTGATTTGCATTTTTAGGATTGCATAAATTTGCGGTTATGGACACACCTAAAAATGCAAATTTGCGGCTTTTGGGTAGTAGCTATTTGTAATACATGCCTAAAGCTTTCAACAGATCGATACGGTATCAAAACAAAATTAATAATTACTTAGATGTAGATCTTTTCACTCTATTCCATTTATTACCTATAAGATCGAAATCATCGCCGCAGATAAAAGGTTAAAAAGTAGTAATCAAACTTTAATATTAATTTTTAATAACTGTCACCCTTAATTAAACTTTAATATATTTGCTCGATAATTTCTTCTTGCTATAACTTTCGATCAAATACATTATAAAATAACATTCATGTTTTAACAAAACAATAACATTGCATCATCTACTATTTCAAAGTCACAACAAACAATTTCAGTTACTGTATAACATTTAGTTCATTCGAAGTGAGGAATTTTTCAGTAATAAATGTGATTTATGACACCATTAGTAAGACAATACGACTTCAATAACTGTTTGTTGTTATTATTATTATGTTGTAAAAGGAAACATTTAAATTCGCTGTATTTCATATATTATATATATAACGTTAGTGTCGTTGAGACACATCATTGAATAATTTTTACGTGTGTGATGTTTCTTCTTTCGGCTTGGTATCTTTAGATGTGATCAGGTCAGGTTAAATTAACTTCCTCCAACATGCTGGTTAATTAAAGGTTCATTCTAGGTCAAAATAAAAAAAAAATTGTTTTGTTTATAATATTATTCTTCCTATTTTTTAATGATTTTGGTAAAAAGAGTAGTTGCAATAAGCCCTACCGTTTTTTAGATACAGCCTCCTAAATTTGAAGATAATGACGTCACTAAGAAACTTTCGAAGCTTATTGCCAGCGAACGGTTGGTGATAAACTTATCATTCTTTTTTTTTACCAATCATAAAATAAATTGTTTTATTTATTATAGAATGTCAGAAAGCGAGTTATAAATATTTACTGGATTATAATGACGTCACTTTCAATTTTGTGCAACGCTTATATGTCAAGAACGGAAAATAGTAACGGGATAATTTTTGCACCAATAATTATAGAAAATAATGAGTTTTTATTACATAATATTTACAGGAATTCTATTACTCTTTAGTGAACCTTTAACATATAGCTAGTAGGCTACCTCTAACTAACAAATGAAAACTGAACAAGTAAGCCCCTTTACACATTTTAAACTTGGACTGAACTCCCCAAACAGCAGAGTGACAATAACAAAATAATGTGCTTGTTAACTTCAATCATTACAAAATAAATTAAATGTCTAATTTTCCTCTTCATATGCTTATTATAAAGTGGGAGTATAAAACAAATGCTTCCTGTTTTAGCTGTGCACCTAAAAGTTGAGTGTGAAATATTTCACAATCGATATAGTCCAGTTGCTCTCCTTCTTTCTGTTCGGCAGTAGCAAAGAAAGGATTAAATGTGATAAGCTGTCAACTTATTTACCTATTGTCTGTCTGATTGGCGTAACATAGTAAGCAATTTCTATTTCTTGACCAATAACAATCCAAATATTCTAAAATGACATTACTCCCGTACTAAGTCTGGTATAAATAAATAATAATTGTTCACAACAATCGGAATTCATCAGCCATGGCAACAATGTTTTTGAAAAGGGAAGAACGTGTGTCAATACGGTATTACAAAACAGCATTAACTTGTAAACATTGGATTAACAGCATGGGGTACTTTTGCCGAACAGAAAGAAGGATATAGCAATTGAAATATACCACATTGCTTTTTAGTATAATTATATCGGTACCATAATTATGAGTAGCTACAACTATAAGAAGTTTTTCCGTCTCTGATGAATGAAAAAATAACTCTAATTGACCACGACTACACGATTACTCTTTAGTTTATAACACTTTTCAAATTACAAAAGTTGACAGAAGATATAAATATCACTTCATACCTTTCATCAACTCCACATTCTACAACTTTCCATGAATTTTCTACTGCCACATCCCATTTAACCACTAAAACCAGTATCAACACTGCTTTCCCAATGCGCAAAGCTGTGTGTCGCTCCATTTTACTCTCGGCACGTTCATGTCCCAAACACGGCTAACTCTTCTTCAATCCCGCATTACACTCTCGTCGCAAGATTAGTTGCCGACACAAAATGTTTCATCGGTTACATTTCGCACTGATTTCTTTCGTGACAAATATCGGTCGTACTGAACCGAATCCTTGCCTTACTGAGACTGCTGTCCGTTCTATTTTACCTTCATTTTCTCTTTCCATCAAGTCACGTGAGACTTTTTATTGCCTTTCTAATTAGTCTAGTGGCCGCCAAGCCATATAGTAATTACTCTTCATCTGTGTTAAAGAAGGGAGAGAAAGGGGCATCCCCTGCATTAAAAGGAACATTTTCAATTCGTGTCAACAAAATTTATTGCCTCATACTAAGCAAAGCATTAATTTCTCATTTGTGTGTTGATAAATACAAGAAGTATTTCCCTTTGACAAGGAACACGTTGTCTGAGGATTCGTACTCAAGTACCGATTGAATTGGGTTAGTCATAATTCACTTTTATGGAGGTGTAGAAATATGTTCACTTTAACTGTCTTTCCAACAGGTCAAACACATTACAATGGTGATATATTGACATATCATTCTCGTAAAGTGTGTTCTATTGACCTCCAATTCAATCATTAATATTTGAAGACATTTATGGATTTGTTCCAAGTAAGGAGCAAGAATTAATGTTACAAATGTGGTGATTAAAAGGGAATAAGATATGATTTACTAGACGTGACATTCTTATGGCAGGTTAGGATAAGTTTTTCTTTCGTAAGGTTGGCACCTCTCATTACATTCATGATGGATTAACAGTTTTTTTATCATCATTACTTTATTTGCAATGTATTAATTATTGACAACACAACAATCAATAATTCAATATGAAGGATTCAAATTGGATAAGATTACAGATAATGGAGTCATTTGTTTCAATTATTATTAATTATAGGTAATTCATAAATAAGACTTTTTGCTATATTGTTTTAACAGCAATGCAGTAAAGATTTAATAGAGCTGACAATGCATAATGCGATTTTTATAATTATAAAAGAAATCATGACAAATATAGCAGTTTATCTATAAATTAAAATGAAGTCAATATATTATATATCCCCAGGTTGGAAAGAGGACAGAATGTAGTTTATGAATATCAGAGTTTTTTTTTAATTTGGCCTATTTTTACATGAATAAAAGGGTGTTTGTATTATTTATGGGGCATCCCTCCTGCTAAAGGGTTACTTGCAGATAAACTGAATTTTCTGATATTATACCATAATATTCTTGATATAAATAACTCATATTATTTTTCTTACGTCTCAAAAATCACCGGTTGTCGAGATACTCATCTTAGAAAATGCAAGAAAATAAGTTGTAAGGTAGCGGAGCAAACGTGACTCAAAACAAGACAACTGCTGATATAGGAATAAAATGATGAATTCACATTATTTTTAAGCCAGTTTTGCTACTACGTAATAGATATATATTCTGATATGTGTTTTTCAGCGAATAATTTGCATATTTTCGCAAGGCAGCGAAATTTAGCAGGTCGATTTGTGCTACCTTGGGGAAAATCTATCGACTATATAAGCAAAAACATCTCTTGATCCGTTGGGTCAAACATGTCAAACTTTTTGCAAAAATTCTTTAATAATAATTATAAGGCACAAGAAAATTACAGAAAACCGGAAATTCATTATCTGCAGGTAACCCTTTAAATGTATTTAATATTTTCATAATTTCTGTCTTATCAGTCATGACTTTTATGAATGCAAGAGAGTGAGTTCCAAAATACAGATCTACATATTCTTGAAGAAGTAAGAAATACTTTGAATTGTATAATATAACATAATAAAAATAGTTTTCTAACAGTTTAAATTCTTCATTTATGAGAATGATTAAAGTAATCTTGAAAGAATTAAAGAAAAATTAGATTAATATACCGAAAATAGTATAAAACACGTACAGAATTTACAACTTCCTCTTCTAAGGTATTTGAAGAATTATAAAACATATTACAGCAAGTTTATGATACTATAAATATTTACGTATAGCAGAAGTAGATTTTAATAATATTTATTTTGTATAATTATATTTAATATATTTTACCAAAAAGTTTGTCGAATTGTTCTGAAATACTTAGCGTTATAATTATAGCTAACTGAAACATTTAGTAAATGGGTATTTGAACAATTTAATGTAATAACTGATAAAATATTAATATTGTTTTAAGAATTCGGGCAATAAAATCCAAATTGAGCAATTTCCAAAACTTTAATAGTTTTGCATTCTTCAACTGGAATGTTATGTTCAAGTTCAGCTTACAACATCAGTGGTATATTGGAAAAATAATGTTATTTTGCAGAAATTACATATTAGTTTGGATTATTATACTAGTACGAAATTAACTCATAATCTCCGAGTTGTTGAATTAATTCTTTAATGAAATTAAGGAATAATGGAAAATTTAACTTAGACAAAAAAAAATCAGAATCCATTTACTTTCATGATTATTTTAACATAAAATAATGTTCTTCAAACAATCTCTATAATTTTATAGATTTCTAAATATCTTATAATATAATGTACTAGAGGTTTTCTTACCCTGATCAAAGGAAAGAGTGGGTTTTACCTGCATATTGAAACAGTTTGCACTGACTACGTATAGATTTCGAAGTTCAATAGGGTTTCATCATCAAAGTAGACTTTTCAATGGTGATGGCAGTTATGACTGTATAATAACATTCAATTCAAATAAATTTGTTTTCTGAACTCTCTTTGGCTTATTTTATAACTTACGAGTTTCAAAACCACATTGTTCTACTGTTTAATTTGTGTTATTTTACTGCAAATGATCAGAAGAACAATGTTAATGGTTAAAATTAATTAAGAAATAAATTATAGGCAATTATTTAAAAACTCAAAAACACTGAAAATATAAAGCATTAAAATCAGCAGAGTAACATAATTAAAACAAAATACAAAGTATATTTAAATACCATAAGCATATTTAAAATAAATGTAAAAACAATATCCACCTGATTTAAACCCAGAATCTTTTGTTCTTACAGTGTATCGAAGCAACGTTGACTCTCATTTTTAGTTTTTTTTTACCGGTAACCCGAGAACCCCTTCTTTACCAATTAATTGGAGTACTTTATGAATCCTTTTTTGCTTGCTTTTTCTACTCTTTCAGCTATTGTGTAAACTGCAGGTATTTAATTAAAATTTCCCCAAAGTGATTCAAAAGGGAATTCCCAGGGGAACTGACATAAATGCGACGTATTTAGCTCCATAAAAGCCCCTGCATGCGTTCACAAAGATATGAATATAAATTAGGTTACAAAAATGATGGTATAGCCTTTTACACCGAGATCATTTTGAAAGTATAGGAATTATGAATTTTTAGAGAATGTAGATTGATATTATGTGCTGATTTCTAGAATTAGTGTAGAGAAAGCCATTGAGAATGAGAGTATTATTCACGCATCATGATCGGTTCAACTATGTTTTTTTAGAAAAATTGTATCATTTTGCTATAAAGATGCAGTTGAAAAAAAGAGGATTTGATGTAAAATATCCTGGAATGTTATTGTCAGATTTTGTTCGGTATATTTTAGGGAATAGGGACTGTTAGATTGTCTAATTACACATAATGTTCCCAACTGGCATATTTGCAAATTTTTATAACATTTGTAACGTACTTACCTTGAGAAAACATGTCCGCCAGTATTTTTAATTAGTCTCTTTAGTCTGATATAGAAAAAAATTAATATGTAACAAATTTCAAATTCCAAAGGAATTATTGAGCTTGATTCAAGAAAACATAATTAATAACAAAGTTCAAAGTTATCTGGACTATTTCTTCAATTCAACTTGTTGAAAAATAAATACTAAAGTACACGTTACCTGTAATTTCAAAAAAAAAAATACTAAAGTACACGTTACCTGTAATTTCAAAAAAATAAATACTAAAGTACACGTTACCTGTACACTTCAAAGTTAACCAATCTATACCTGCAAAACCTCAAAGTACAAAAAACCAATTTTCCAGGAAAAGCAATCAGTAAAAAATGTAAACATTTTCCAACAAAGAAACATATCCATTGATGTTGCAAATTAAAGGAAATACCATTGGATTAATATCCGAATACTCATCATATGTAAGAAATTAAGGTGTCAAGAAGACGGAAACAAATTGCTTTGAAAGAACCATCTTTTCACTACTCAACTCTTTATTATTACACCATAAAAAGACATCAAAGAAGATTCGTTGGTAAACACATCGAAATTTTCTTTTATAGTTCATAAAAATCTTTGGAAGAGCAACCGCCTCGTTTTTTGACAATAGAAGTAAAGGGAATAACATGTCCATCAGTGTGACACACGTCAGAAATGAGACGGAGGGAGGTAGGTGGGTGGGTGGGGGCAGGGGGAGATGTTCGCTTCACTAAGCTGAATTTATTGTTGGTCCTTATGACGGATGATGCAGTGACAAGAAACCCTGGAGATGTCATTGCAAACGATCAGGTTTCCTTTCTCCATCTATTACTCTATTCTATCGTCGCCAATAAGATATGCTCTTCGTCTCTACAAGTTTTTTGTATGTCTTAAGTCATAAGATTTGGGTTTCAGTAATTTGAATAAGGGCAGTGGACATTGTTGTGGTTATTCTGGTCCATTGGCTTGTAAAGTAATCTAACAGAAATGACTCGAACCAAGTGATTTCAAGTTTATTTTTGGAAACCAACACTCAATTCAGATTCCATTTTAGTGCCCGAAAGCCATGTTCATGATGTAACAAGATGTAACCAACGAATGTACAACCATATTGTTGGAATATTGTGCATGGACAAGAAGTAAGTTTGTACGGTATTCAAACCAGCGAAAGCAGAAACAAAACTGCGACAATTGTCATTGACATTTAGATATACAATAGTACAGGTATAACTAGGTAAATCCATAAAAAAATCTTATACTTGCACAGTTACCTGTATAAAGTTTTTCACTGTTATTCATTT
Organism: Campodea plusiochaeta; assembly: GCA_034698565.1. Classification (NCBI taxonomy): domain Eukaryota; kingdom Metazoa; phylum Arthropoda; class Diplura; order Rhabdura; family Campodeidae; genus Campodea; species Campodea plusiochaeta. Next base: position 1,777 of record JAQIWE010003870.1, on the reverse strand, counting down.
CTAAATAACCAAAAGAAAATGTTCACACCATTTTTTATTAAAAAAAGTTACAATATACCAATAATTGCCACCCCCTTTAAACCCATTGATGCCCAAGAAACCTCCTCCACCCCCTACCGGATCATTTCATCACTATTCTGACTCTTTTATTTGATTGTAAGGAAATATATAAATGTGAGTCAGAATAGTTGTCGTGTATTTTTTCCCACCCTTTTGAAAAGTCCGCATGGTCATCCATCATAATCAGACCCCTGGCAGTGTCTGAATGCTCCACAGACCAAAGCAGACATTCTTTCTCATTGCACAGGAGGAAACGGTTTTACGTGTCCCACACTAACACACGTATTACAACACAACTCTTGTGATAAAAATATAATTGTATAGTTGCAATTTGAATTACAGCTGTTGTGGGAGTTGGTATGGGTCAAGTGTTAAAGTGGGTTATGAAAGTTTTCTGGATTTGCTGTTTACTTTTTCGTCGATATATTGATGATTGATTAGTTCGATTGGATTGTTTGCAATTAAAAATAGTGATTTTTTGTCTTTGTAGTTATCTATTTTAGATTATTTTAAACAAGTAATAACTACGATTACTTTCTGGTTCAGGACGACGATCAGTTGAAATTTAATACAGGATCAGTAAACACAACTTTTTTTTACCTACTATCTCATTGAAATAATCAAATATTTTTAAGCTTAAATGCAGGATTTTATACATTCTATTTAATGAATGAAACACATTAATAAAAACAAGTTACGACAAATAGCAGAATAGAATAATTCAATAATGCCAATATAAGCAAAAATCATTTATGTTATAGTGATTTAAGATTCATCGCAATAAAACTAATTTGCAGTAGCATTTACGTTTTATTGAATTAGTAATTTAGAGTATAAATGAAAAAAAAAAAAAGTAATATGAAATATAAAATTTTATGAGCAATTATCATACTATAAATTTGAAATAAAAATTCTGGTTATTCTGCATACATTACATACAATTTCAAATGAATAATAGCAGATTATTGATATCAAAAATTCTAACAATCACCACTTCAATAATCTAATCCGGTATACGAAACTTCTTACAGACATATACCGCCTCTCGAGTCACAGACTGAAACTTGTTAGAATTTTAGTACGGAAAGTTCTAAAACCTACCGCTAGATTCCCTTCCCGTCTACTGCTAGTAGTCTCCTCTCCAGCTGTAGACCCCCCCCCCCACCCCCCTTCTAACTCTCTTCCTCAGTGAAATGATGAGTGGGCTCAATGTTATTTACGAGGCAAGGGGAGGTAGAAATTGAATGCAAAGATTCTTTCTTCTTACGACAATTATATTCTCAACACCTTTTAGACAAGATATTATGTTGTCAAACATATATTTTATTATTTTTAAGTTACGAGATATTTTTTTAAATCATATTTTAATTATAGAAATTCTTGCTAATATTGTCAACGTTATTTTCTGCGAAATGAAATTCTTTGATACCAAGAGAAGGATCCATTGAAGTATAATGTCTATAAACCTTGAGGAGGATAACTTTCCATAAAAAGACTAACGTATTATTTTTTTAAAGATTTTTTTTAGAATGTAATTAGTTAAAGGGTTACTTGCAGATAATGAATTTCCGGTTTTCTGTGATTTTCTTGCACCTTATATTATTAATGAAATTTTGCAAAAAGTTTGACATTTTTTACAAAACGGATAAAGAGATATTTCTGTTTATATAGTCGATAGATTTTCCACAAGGTAGCACAAATCGACCTGCTTAATTTC
>JAQIWE010003869.1:0-11348 GCA_034698565.1 Campodea plusiochaeta | reverse complement strand
GAAATAGTCGCGCATGCGTACATGATCAGTTTTGTTTACTGCTTAATGCAACATAAGAAGTATAAATCGGTTCCAGAAATAAGTCATAAGAATAACATTGTTATTGACTATTTCTTATTTTTGGAAAGTATAAATCCGGCTATAGGCATTTGAAATTTCAAACAAAAAATTCATTTTCTAATTCGTGACAGCAATTCATAGTGGTTTTTGTGAAGTTTTTCTTTAATAAATCTTTGATTCAAAGAAAGGCTTGAAAATTGGTATTCTTATGTAAAATTCCCTCAAAAATCCAAATATGGCATCAAATTTACAATTGGACATACCTGAAGAATGTTATAACAGTTTAAAGTTAACTCTTACATTTTATTATATTTTGACACAAAATTGCACTTTTCTCATATAGTACATGTGATAGAAACTAATGGATGGTAACATTAGAAAGATAAGAAAATTTCCTATCAGATAGTGAAATAAAATATATAGTGAAATAAAATATAGCTTATTTTGTCCTATGTGCTACAAGCATCATTAAACAAAAAAGCACTAGTATGCTTTTTCCTTCTCAGTGAAATGGGCTCCAGGTCCCCCTCTTTCATATCTCAAAGAGTATTATCCCTACAGGGGAGGGTGTCACAACTGCCAAGTTGCTCTTTGTTGCCTGGTTGTATTAACTTGATGATGGTGATGAACTTGTATGATAGTTCTACTTTCTTGCAAATCGTTTTTTATAGCTTTGCATAACCTCCTCTAAGTCAGGTTTTGGTGCTATTGCAATGTTCTTCGGTGGAGTAGTCGGTCTCATCCATGTTGCATCCTCTTCTGAAAATGTTGTAGATAATGACATCAGATGATAGAGAAAGTTTGTTGTCTTCTTCTCATACTGAGCCCGAGGAATCCATTTCTTCTTCCGCTTCGAAAACACCAGTTCATATTTTTCTTGGGAATCAACAATTCTCACTGGACGGTTGACATTTTCATTGTGATCAAGAACTGCCAATGTTGTGCGTGCTTGCATTCCTTCAAGAAAAGGGAAAAATAAATTACTGCAGACCAGTTGTTATAAGTAAACTTTAATTTACAGTAATTTTGTCTTTCACATTTAATATTGATAAAGTATGTGATAAGTTTATGAAATCTGAATGAGTTTCTCTGGTAAAATGCAATAGGCCCAAAGTATATTCCATTCAACAATAGCTTTAATCTCTGTGAGGAACATTCTTACATGAGTCAAAAAAAGTAACATCATTCACCTAGTTTACATGTTTCTTCAAGTCAAATGGAATAGGCATAATAAGATAGTTTTTCTAAATTACATTTTTCTAAATTACATTAAAGGAGTCTAAATTACATTTTTCTAAATTACATTAAAGGAGATGTGTAACCTAATATGCAACACCAGAATAACCCCATTAAAGTGTAAGCTTTTTGTATTTAATAAAAACATTTTTGAAGCTATGATATATAACTTTACATTAAAATTACCACCATTCAGCATAATGATTGTTATTACCAACTGCCTAAAAGAATTTTGGTTAGTCATTGTCATGGTTGACAAATAAATTTTAAATTCTTTCTGGTGCTGAGACTGACCTTCATAAAAGAAATGTTGACGTTTTGGGCAGTACTTTGTGAGCAGACTATGGAAAGACTCTAATATCCCAGTGTGGTAGAACTTTGTTAGCTTGGGCAGACACTTGAGCAGATATGGATCAAATATAACCTCTCTGAGGGCATTATGCGCTGGACTGCCAACTTTTAACCATCGTTTTTCTGCAACTGGGTGCTTATGAATGCAACGGTGATAATGTTTATTGCCAACCCAAGAGTGTTTGTTGCTGATGTGATGAAAGGCTGATATCCAACGCTCCCTGCGGAATAACAATATAGTCAAATGAAATATTTGAACAATTACACCAATATTGTAGCTTTTTAAAAATTTCTTTTAAAAATTAATCACATATTCATCTGTATAAAAAATTAATCACATATTCATCTGTATAAAAAATTAATCACATATTCATCTGTATAAGAATTTATTTATTTGCTGATTCATACATTTTAATTTCCATGATTTATATTAATTTGTTTGTTGTAAGTTAAAAGATACTAAAAAAACATTGAAAAATAGCCAATGTAAAACAAACATGGTACTTTTTTTGAGAAATAAACAGAAAAGTATAATTGAAATCCAGTAATAAGCTAATATCATGTGAGAACACATTGCTTCTCACACATTCAACTTCCCTTCCCGTAAAGTTTAAAACTTCTTGGTGAAGGCGGTGTACATGAAGTAAGGATGTTAACTTACTTGAGTTTGGTTGCATCTCCTTCACATGTTTTGCAGGCCCACCAGAAATGATTATGAATCGAAGTGCACCATGCTTGAAGATCCTGACAACCTTTACTATTACTCTTCGCTGTCAATTTCTTCATCACAGATTTCGCTACGTGCCATACATCGAACTGATGTTCTATCGTAGGGTGGTGCTCTCTCATGTACTTCACAATCTGAGGGTGCCTATCCGTCACAATTGTTGAAACTTGCACACCAGATTGAAGAATTTTTCCTAAGACTATTTTGAAAGCAGCAAGTTCTAAGTTTGTGGATGCTGTAACACCATGCTGAAATGATAACAAAAGTTTCGCTTAAAAAATAAAGTTTTTTATTAATCATCTTCAAGGCAATGTACATTATCAGGTGTAACAGAACACCACTAGGCCAGAATATCTTTTAAAAAACAATAAAAAGATAGCCATTTCCATTACTGTGAGAACTGAATAACTATTATTTTGGGATACAGAAAGAAGTAATAAACAAGAAAGTTTTCATTAAGAATTATTTTTAGATGTAATTCTATTACATTATAGTTTAGCTGAAAATTTCAATATTCATGTATAGCCAACTATTTTTGATGACATATTGCCCCTGTAAAGGAAAAAGTTGCCAAGCGATAAAATGCAAATTGTGCAGGAGAGCTAAAAAAACTGAAGCAACTTCACTAATTCTAACTTTACTGAGTTTTTGTTCAAATTCAATATAATTTGGAGGAATTGTGTATCATTCTGAGCATAATTAACATGACCATTCAAAATTTAGAATATCTTGTTTTTTTCACAATAATTGTGAAAAAAAAAACAAGATATTCTTTTCATTTTATAGTAATTCCGTAATCTTATGAATAAATACAAAGTCGAAAAAAATGAAAAAGGGACCAAGCACCTATAATAAATGGTGCTTGGACCCTTTTCCCTCATTTTTTCATTATTCTTTAATGAGGGAAAAGGCATCAAGCGCCCATTTTATGGTGCTTGGCCCCTTTTTCCTCATTTTATTCTGAATTGTTAATGAGGGAAATTTCAGCTAAGCATCAAAAACTGGTGCTTGGCCCCTTTTTCCCCATTTTATTTTAAAAAATTGTCATTTTCTCGTTCTATCTCTGAAATGGTTAGAGTTACGCCTGTCTCCTTTTTTCACAACATGTAGGCTGCATGCTTCAGGACTTCAATGGAAGGGGCAAATCAAAAATGATGAAAGTGGCGCTTGGCCCCTTTTTCCTCTACAGGGGCGACATGCAACTTAGCCTATAAGAGCTAGATAACTTTTTCTAGATATTTATTTTCTAAAGAAAAGGGTATCACAGTTGTATTAAAAATGTGACCAACTATGGAAAGAACAGTGACACTCAGATTAATTGGATTGAAACTCACCATTCCAATCTGTGCAACATAAAATTCAATGATTTGTCTGGTCTTCATGTCTATCATGGAATAAGTACAGTACTTCGCTGAATGGCCTGGTGAATCGCAGCGACCATCACCCAGTAAGACAACACCCTCACTCCGATATGCAACATCATCCATTACCTGCTTTTGTTTTTCTTCCCAGTAGGTATTTATAAGCGGATGTATATAAGTCTTTTGAATGGTGTAAAAGTGAGTACTTTTTGGATGCGCAATGTTGAGTGATGAGAGAAACTCATGATAATGCTGATACGTTCCTCCAGACCCAACAGTAGCCATTACCATGCTTTTGTTCATTGTATTTAATGGTACATTTTCACTTGTTTGTGAGGACCACTTTAATTGATGACCGTTGAAACATATGAATTTCACCGTTACAACTGCTGCATGCTCAACAATGGTAACGTTCTCCAAAAGCGAATGGCAATCGGGGCACAGTGTAAACAGCTGACGTAACTGTTTTTCACTCACAATAAATTGTCTCTCGGAAGATTGTTCATTTACGGAAACTTCACCTTCCCACGCACTTGTCACCGTCGTAGGAGAATATGTGGTGTCGTGATTTACAGATTTGTCCACAATGGATGAATTTGGTGAGTCCTTATTTTGAGTCTTGCGGTTAATGATGGGTGTGGATGTGGCTGGTATCGGACCTGGAGTGTGAATAGAGACTTTGGAGAGATTATCTGCTGAACATTCTTCAAAGTCTGTTTGAGTCTCAGCATTGCACCATATTAAATCAGTCTGTGTTTTTGAATTTCTACATTGAGGTTGTACTTTTGAAACTAAGCAACACTGTGTGGATACTGTTGCATTACGTTTGAGCTGTGCCGCTGATTCCTTGAATTGAAAAAGAAAGTTCTTTTAGAATTGCAATTATGTCTATATAAAGCAAGATATATTTTGAAACGGTGTATAATTCAGAGTTTTAGAATAACCATGCACAAGTATTACATCCTAACCATATCAGACTTCCACCTTCTTGCTTTTTTTATAAATATATATTTTGATTTTTTTTTTTTTTTGCAAAGCTTCATTAGTTTCTCACATAATTATGAAGGGCTCCAATCACAGGATGTCGAGGATCAGAATTTTAAATATTATTGGCAAACATGTTTGCACATGAAAATTTGTTTATTATACTGTATGCCGAAGAAACCAAAAATTAGGTTACACATTTTTGGAGTTTGATCACTGATTTATTTGAAGAGTAACTAAAAACTAGTAATTCTAGGTCTGTACATAAAAGGTGATATGTCATCACATCTTCAATTTAGAATCAAAGAAATTGTGTTTCTTTATGTAGTCTAATAATAATAACAATATTGTGCAACAAAATGTGTAATAATAATCACAATATTGTTCAAGAATTATTATTTATGATTAGTGAAAATAAAACTCAAAGCTTGCTGGAATAAAAGTGCCAGATATTTAATACCAGCACAATGATAAAGATGTAAATAAAAAATATTGTTTAACTTTATTCAGTGTTCTTCTAGTTGTGTAAAAGTGACAGCTATTAATATACTGTACTTTAAACTTAACATTACATCTCTAAAGAAACATTAATTCCTTTAATAGAAGAAGAAGATTACATCTCTGATAAAGAAACACTGATTCCTTTATTATGATGAATCACAAGCGTTAATTTTTTAAATTGTGAGCTAAAACAAAAACAGAATTATCTTACAAGTACACTTACCCTATTAAAAACAGCCATCATAATAACATATTAGAATAAATAAAAAAACATTCAGAAAAACACAAGCTTGTTGAAAATTATAATGGCTAATTAACTTTGGCTAATTATATATTTTAACATAAAACACATGAAGTTCTCATGTCACTTTTTTGGCATTTTCAAAGTTTTCTATTGGGCTTCCACCAAATTAAGAGATGAAGATATTGTAATTTGTCTAAAATCTAAATCCTAAGGTTATTATTACTATATTATGTGAGCTAAAGTTGTTAGTTTTTTTTATGTGTAATGAGTTTTGTTGTTATTGCATAATAGTCATAATTGAAATAATGGAGCCTATTCATTATTATAATTCAAGTTTGAAATGATTTTTATATAGGCTACATTATTTATATTTTTCCATCCAATTAGAAGCACATATAGCCTACTCTATTGGGCTATCAGGTGATAATAAAAAAATAACTGAAATATAAAAAAATGGAACTTAAATGTATTATCTGGATGTTAACCAGCTACAATATTGTTACCGGAACAAAAATCTGATGTTTACTGAAAACAGCTGAAGTAAAGGTAATTAATATGTATCACATTTCTCTTGTCAAGAAATGTTATGGTGTTTTGTTTTTTGCATATCCCAACTAAGAAAAAAATAGCTTTGCCTCTAAATAGGCCTAATTATTATTAAGTTCTAAAGTTAGCCTATTTAGTGAATACTGTTGACAAGCCCCACCTTTGTCAAACTAATTCAATAAAGTTAATGTTCATGTTAAACTATGAATGTGGGTGTTTTCATTCACCATAATTATAAACTACAGCAAAATCTAATTAAAAAGCTTATTGAAGTCTAGAGATATCAATGAACAGGTATAAATTCAGTAAGTTTATAATAAATAAGTTACTACAGTATTATTCAATCCAATATATTGACGTATTGCAAGTAATGGATAAAATTTCCTTAGAATGAAATAGGCCTATATCTTATATAGAAGGTTTAAAACACTGTGCACTGAGTTGCTAACTTTGCAGGGTAATTTATTTATATTTAGCACAGTACTAAAATGACTCAATATGGGAATGACTGTATCAAAATCTTAGGAGAAATGTGATATTTGGCATATATCACTTAATATTTGGCATCACATTTCTTGTTTTTTGTGTGTAATTGAACTTGACTGAGCATGATTGGTAAATTTGTTGTTGACATAGATGACCTTTGTCAACAATGTTCTCTGAGTTGTTTACTTCAGTTTTAATAATTATTTAGTATGGTTAGGGATTAATAATTGATGAATTTCCTATGCAGGGCCACAGCTTGCGGTGGAATGCGGAACTATCCAAGCTGCATACTTATTGGGTCATCTTTGACTGCTAAATATGGGGATTGAGTGAATTATTTCTGTTTTCATAGAAAGATTGTTATTGAAGTGAATAATTCAGAACATTCTGGTAAGTTTAAGTAGTAAACTAAATATCTGTTAGTTTTTCATGCACAGAAATGAACAAGGTTTTCAGAAAATAGCCTTAGTAAGCTGCCTTTTGTTACTTATAGGCTAGGCTACTTTCTGTAATGTTGTAGATTTGGCTTCACTCTTGTTTGCTTTTTAATGTTCTCTTTATGCTAGGCTTTATTAATGTTTATAGCTTGCTTCTGGACAAGACTTGGCATGTATTCCATGCTAAGTAGCTTCGACATGAGTCGAACATTGATAAAACAGTACCAGTCTTTGGCCTTATCATTTGCATTTTACAAAATAAAGTCAACAATACATTTCTAAACTCTACAGTCATGCATTTGTTCATAATCATCTCCAGAGTACTTGTGGATTGGTCGAAGATCTGGCCTGTGTTTTTTCTCAGGATAAACTTACTTAGAATGGGGGAACCTCAACGGTAACGTCAGGTTTTGTCATGTAGTCTTAATTAGGTTTCAGTATGTTTGGATAAGTTTAGGTATGATAGGTTATGGTAGCCTATGTCAGAACAGGTCATAATTATGCTTGGATAGGTCACCTATTATAACATTATAGGTTACCTCGTTCAAAAGTCTATACTGAAACAATCTTCATGCCAGACGTTCGGCCAATCCACAAACTTGTACTGTGGAGATGATTATGAACAAACTCATGACTGTAGAGTTTAGAAATGTATTGTTGAGTTTATTTTCTAAAATACAAATGACAAGGACAAAGGCAGGTACAGTGTAATTAACGTTTGACCCATGTCGGAGCTACAAATGAACTTAAGCAAGGAATACATGCTAATGCTAGTACAGAAGCAAGCAATTAACATAAATAAAGCGCCTAGCATAAAGAGAACATTAAAAAACAAACAAAAGTGAAGTCAAATCTACATTAGAGAAAGTAGCCTAGCCTATAAGTAACAAAAGGCAGCTTACTAAGGCTATTTTCTTACAATTCTGTTCATTTCTGTGCCTGAAAATTAATAGATATTTAATAGTTTAATACTTAAACTTACTAAAATGTCCTGAATTATTCACTGCAGTAGGAATATTTCAATGAAAACAGCAAAAATGTACTCAATCCCCTTATTTAGCAGTCAAAGATGACTCAATGAGTCTCCATCTTGGATAGTTCCGCATTTCGCCCCAAGCTTGGTTGCGCTGCTTAGGAAAATGGTCAATTATTGAGAAAAAATAAAATATTTTTCCTGAGATTTGCGCTTCATTTAAATTTTAACAACACTTGAAGTTTTATTTTAAATATTTGAAAAAAATTTAACTTTGGCATATGAACATTTGTATGGTGATTTTGTCACATTTTCCTATAGGAATTACCTTTACCTAACGTTTTAACTACAGGTTCATGAAATGTCGTTAAATAGGCTACTAACTTTGAGATTTAATAATAACTAACTGTAAGGACAATTTTTTTCCTGCGTTGTGAAACTAATCTACAGACACCGGAAGTAAATATAAATTAAAAATATGCTTTACACAATTTGAACTGTCTGCTGTGTTCATGTGCGCATATATCTTTATTGGGAGTACAATGATAATTGAGGCCCCCAACTTCCGAGAATGGAGATTGACCTAGCCAAGAATGGAGATTGACTTACCCGAGAATGGACATTGACTTACCCGAGAAGGGAGATTGACCTACCCGAGAATGGAGATTGACCTGCCCGAGAATGAAGATTGATATAATCTAACCTGACCAAACCTTACCTAACCTAGCCTAATAACCTTATGGGCTCTCAATTATCATTGTAGGCCTAGTCCCTCTTTATTTGATAGCAGGATAGGTGTACATTAGATTAGCATTATTAGGCTAGAATATCATATAGCCTACTATCAAATGTACCAAAACTAATATAAAATATATATACAATACTAGGTCGCCCAGGCCTAATCTACCTAAGTAGGTCTACATGAACTTACCACTAATGTTAAAGAATGAGGAATTGTCTGATTTGCATCAACAGGATTTGACACTGTTTCGGGTTCAATAACCGTTTGATTCACTGGAACATTTAGTGTGACCACAGCTTTTGGCACAGCAATCTTCTTCAGGCGCTTGAATTTTGACTTTTGGTTTGTTGGCATATAGTCAGAAAAAGTAAAATGTTCCCAACAAACGACATGATGAGGCCAAACGTCAAATTCTTTCACACCCAATGCACAGAACCACTTAGACCTCTGACCTTTATCAGACGGAAAGTGAAAGAAGCCCGATGCTGCACCCCGTTTTGGAACATTACAACAGTTTGGATAAATACATTTTCTTGTTTCGTCGGCGCTATTTGTACACTTAGATGACATTCTGATCTAACAAAATTCAATGTGGACTGAAATTCATTGAAGAAAGGAATAGCAGAAGGCAGAAAACAGAATTGCGCGCGAACGTATACGATGAAAGGATTGGCTGAAAGATTTAATGCCTTGGGCTGATAGCAACCAATCACACAATCTGGTTCGGGTTGTAGTTCACTTCTTGATCGCTGGGTTCGCTACTCGGAAAAATAAATATTTGAATTTTGCATTTATAAAAATTTATATTACAATTAATAACAATATTACAAATGTAAAAATTTGTATGAACTTTTAAAATTATTTGTTAAGCTTAAAAAAAATATGCAAAATGTTTTCCGTAACCTTTCTTTAAAAGTATCTTACCCATCTATGTACCGTCACTAATAAGCGTGTTGTTTATTTTACCCACTCCAATGATCTACCATAGAAGATCTGTACATTGTGTGAGTAAAGGTTCATCAGAGGCGACGAACACCAGGGCCAATTATTAATATGCTTCAGAAAATTCAGAAATGGTGCTTCAGAAATTGCCAAAACATTTTTTTTTAATTAAAGAAATGATGTAATAAACCAAAAACCTTTAAATGCTTCGATGGAATGGCGACTTACGTAGAATAATATAAAATTTTCCTCTATAACGGCTCCTATAAACCATTTAGTTATATTTGAAAGAACATGCAGTTCGAAATATGTATCTTCTCGTTGAAATATTTTACAGATTAGAATTTTTATATGAAATAAAGAGAGGAAGAAATTGACGGCAATAAAAACTCAAAAAGTAAATATACAGAGCCAAAAAACAATCCCACAATTTTTAAACGGCAATTTTTCACGATCTACTGAATAAAAATCAGATGAAAGTACATTTAATTGTCTATCGATGTGTGAATAATAATTTATAACAGTAGCTGCATATGAAATAGTGTATAGGAATAGTGTTACTCTTGATTATTTCTCAGAAGCGATAACAGAAATGGAATGAAAGGAATTTGCATGGCCGCCGCAGAAATATCACACCACCTACATTTTTTCTGAAGTAAGAATTTTAAAAAATATTAGTGTAAATTGCAAGCTTGCAGTAAAATTTTGAATTTTCGTATGATGTACTCATTTTCATTGTTGGAGCATCGTGGAGCGCTACAGTGATGAGACGTTTCTTTAAATAATAGGGAATAAACATCTTGACTGTGGACAAAGTTACAGAGCTTCACGTTGATTCAGTTTTATTCACTGTAATTCAGTCAGATTCTCCGAGATTCACGTGATTCAGGCAGATTCACTTGATTCAGGCAGATTCACGTGATTCAGGCAGATTCACATGATTCAGGCAGATTCACTTGATTCAGGCTGATTCATGTGATTCAGGCAGATTCACATGATTCAGGCAGATTCACTTGATTCAGGCAGATTCAATGTGATTCAGGCAGATTCACTTGATTCAGGCAGATTCACTTGATTCAGACAGATTCACTCTTGATTCAGTCTGATTCAATTGGATTCACTGAGATTCGCTTGATTCTTTCTGATTCAGCCTGATTCACTCAGATTCTGTTATTCAGTGGAAATTTGTACGAGATTCAGATCAATGATTGCCCCCTCGGCCTTGACCATTCAGTCAACCCCAACAAATATTGGTCATTAAAATCTACAGAAACTTAAGTTTTATCGGAATTAAGCAAATTATGATGAAATATTTACGAAAGGGAGGTCTTCAAGTATTTTCGGATTCAAAAACAGTAAAAAATTGTAAAATAAAGCTTTGTAATGCAAGGATGAATGGTTAAGGAATTGACTTAATTTTTAAAACCTCAGGAAACCCTCAAGATTACATTACAGAAGTCTATTGCCAGAAATAAATAGCGTCCATTGACATGTTCAGGCACTTTCTAAATTAATTGTAGATTATCAAGTTTACAAGTTAAAAGAACAGAATAAACGTTAGTGTGATGATAATTTTGATAAGAATAATGATACCTCGTATTATTAATAATAAGCTAGTTATCTGCTATTATTCACTTTCTAAGGTGAATATCTCCACAACCGGTGATTTTTGGGAAGTAAAAAAAATAATATGAGTTATTTATATCAAGAAGACTAATATTATGTTATAATATCAGAAAAGTCAATTTAACTGCAAGT
>JAQIWE010003868.1:0-11349 GCA_034698565.1 Campodea plusiochaeta | reverse complement strand
AATAATTACCGCTCTTTCCTAGATAGGTAAAGGCAGGCCCCTATTTGTGAGATCAATGATACCAAATCACTCGACTGTTGAATCCTATGGTCCTCTAATATTTAGTACAATATTAACTTTGTAATATATGCTAATGTTTAGCAATGCATAATTTTAAACATTATGATGTCATCAGTAAGTTAATTCTAGTACCATACCGATAATAATGCAGCCCAGTGGTAAAATAGTGATGTGCAAAATTTTTAATATCCAGCACCTAACATTTTAAAATAGCCAATGGTAACTTTTACATTTAAAATTGGCATTTCGAACAATTATTATATTAATATTTCATTAATATTTATAAAAACCTAAGTAATAATCACTTTATATAAGAAGTTTTTCTCATTTTACACCATTTGCTTTTCCAAATTTTAATGAAACATTTATCAATGAAAAATGAACTCAATCTGGATTTTGAATATCATAAATGTCTTACACAATTATTTTACCAAGAAGTACCACCTTAATTAAAAGTATAATTATATCACAGTAGATTACAATTCTCCAAAATAAACATGAATCCATATGTTTTGACTAAATTGACAAGTATCTGCAATTGTTACTCAAAATCATCATTGTTTCATGACTGAACTTTCTATCTACAAAAATCCATTTGTTTCTGCTTATAAAACCCAGTTATTCAGCTTCAGGTAAACACAATGCTTTGAAAACATATATTTTTATACAAAATCAGAATGTTTATTGTGACAACAGTACAAAAGCAATAAAAAAATCAATTTCATTGCTGCAGTACAATCGACATTCTTTAAAAAAATGAGATCCAACAACAAACCCCCATGACTCTAGAAAATAATTATAAATTTAACATGGCACTTTTTTTAAGTTTATATAATTATAATACCAACAAAGACTTCATTAAACAAAACAATATATTGAAGCCACCCATTGAATTCACTGAACTAGAAACTGTTTTCTGACTTAGAAATAAATACTGATTGATGCTACCGTTTTAAGTATTCAGAAAGCATAAACATTGCGAATGAGCTGAATAAGAACCACGTTCCTGGTAATGATGCTAGAAGTCGATACTTGTCATCTGTTGATAAAAAATCAAAAACTTTATTTTGCAGATTCACTAACTACCTTCTGAATAAATTACTAAACATCTCCCATTTGTATCGAAAATGAAAAGGAAAATAAAAAAATAGTTGTGTAAATTTTAAAACGTGATTTTATTACATCACATATAATCACATTACGTTTGTTTAACAGGAGGCATTTTTTTGTTTGTTTGTTTTTTATACTCTAAGTACAAACATGGAACACAGAAAATTAAATATTTTGTACATAATTTTCGTTATCTCTTGAGCTGTAAAAAAACAAAACCTTACTGACAATCTTGAATGATGTAAATCACTTTTGAGCAATATTCTGCTATAATAAATATGCATTTTGAAAAGGAAGCACTTTTATTAACTACTTTCAATTAACAAATAAAAAATAATGTTCAATAAACTTTGATTAAATTCTTTAACAATATAAAATAATAATTAATCTTTTGACATAATTATATAATTAACAAATCAGTTCTAAAATATGGCCACAATTACAAAATCAGTTTGATGTAAAACAAATAAAATAATTTCATAAACAAACATTAAATGATATGTACAAATCTTCAGAGAAGTTAACAAATTTAAAAAACTCTGCATTGGGCAGTTCGACAGTATTTAAAAAATGATATCTTCTAATTATGTACTACTATCTACCCTTATACCAGACAGATCTATATAAAATATGAGATTGTACTACAACATTAGCAACTACTATTACTATTAAACTAGGCTATCTTCTTTAAATTACTACAAATAGGCACATATTTGAATTGAAAACATCAATATTTTAAAACTTGATTAAGTAACGACAATGGAAAATATATGATTTCTTGTATATAAAATAAATACATTTGGCTCAGACTTGTTCAAATTATAAATTTGTTCAAGTACATGGATGGAATGTCAATATTTTTAAAGGCACATTAAAAATAACTTTTCGTCAAAAATGTATAATTTGGTCATTCTCACCTGTAAATTTCAAAAATAGAGAATGTAATTATAAATTTAAAAAAATATTATTGTCATACATTCCATGATTGATCCTGAAATTTCTTTAAAATATCTGAAATGAATTTATATTGATTTTTTAATGCTACTGATAATACTTGTATTTGCTAGGAAAATCAAATTATTCTTAGAGTCAATCATTCCAGTTGTGTTTGCGTAAAGAAACAACATTGACTTTTGAATATTTTAAATAATTTCTCAAGAAATATTCTGTTAGATGTGTTGTATATTTCTGGCAAGATTTTTTTTCTTGCCAAAATGTTTTTCAAATAATATATAACTGCCACTAGTACTCTCACGATTAGAAGACATTTTTTTTCTACTAAAATCTCAAGACCATTAAAATGCATCAGAGACATTAGTAAATCATATCACTAACAAAAATCTCTAACAGATTTAACATTGCAAAGTAAAATTTCTTTTGAAAGTAACAAAAATGCAACACACAGCCTCAATAGAAATTTTAAATCATCTATTTTTATAAATTTAATATTGAATTTCTATTTATGTAATAGAGAATTGTACTTTTTAAAATGTTCCTTACGTATAATATGAGACATTCAGTAATTATATTCATGGTCCAATGTATCACATGCAGTTTTAAAACATTAACATCATTAAAATTTAATGATAAAATTCAATACATGACGAATAAAATCTTCAAAAAATATAACAATCTTCAAAAATTGTTATGTGAACAAAGTAAAAAATAGAATTAAAATTTTATATTAAAAATAACATGAAATATTTAAAAAACTTATCTAAGCTACCTCAACCATAATACTCTGTAATGCACAATTGTTTTATAAAATTTAATATGTTTGTATGTTCTAAGACACGTTTGTTTTATTAATACATTTCTTTTCAATAAAATATGTTACTAGCATTATTTTGTAATGTTTCATAACGCAATCCGCAACAATAATTTAAAAATTGTTTTTAAAACATGATACTTTATAATCATGTTAGTTTTCTATCAACTGGACAAACAAATATGGTATGAAAGAAATTAATTAAGAGAGTTATTAGTTCCATTATGTTGAAATTATGTTACAAAAATTGATTAAATATTTTATTGTAATATAAATTCCAAGTTCTGTACATTCCTAACATAACCAATGAATTATTTTTAAATTACCATTTACGTACTTAAAATATAATTTTGAATGACTCTAGTTTTACATAAAGCATCTTAGTTTTACATAATACATAAAGTGTTTCTTTATGTCATATGGCATTTAATTAATTTACAGAGAATAATACTAGCTGTGAACTGTAAACAATAAAAGATATATAATTATGAAAAGGTGCTAAATTTTGAAAGTTCCTATTTTTTTAAATTATGAATAAAAAATCTGTAATTCATATTAATATTGGTTTGTTCAGTTGGCAAATAAGGTACATGACTATTTTTAATAAAATACATGTTGCTTAAAAATTTTTTAAACTCTCTTCAAAGACAAATTTAACAATATTATAAAATAATAATTTTATAAACAACTTGCTTGCTGGAAGAGAAATAAAAACATTAATAAAATAAAACAAGGAAAATAAAAAAGTGAATTATCCGTTGTTGTAATCCAAGTTTGAGAATTCCTTAAAAGTGTATTGATGGAAGAAACAAATTTTATCCTCATTTCAACCATCTTCACCTGTAGTAACATATAGGAAAAAAAATAATAACAAAATAAATTAAACTTTGAAACAAAATGCCTCTTTGAACACAAATAATGTCACATCAATTTAGTTATATGGTTTACTTTGCTTAGATTGCCTTGTTTCATTTTTGATATTTCGCGGAGATGTTTTGTAATTATTCCAATTTTATTTCATTAACAAACTACTAAAAAAAATCTAGACATAGCTTATTACTACAACCATACCATACTAACAAGTAACAACTAGCTACATTTACAAAATATATGAAGTAAAATATCATGCACAGGTTGGAAACACAAAAAATTATAAACTAAATATGTACAGAATAATTTAATAACTGACACCCATCACCATAGTTTATTAATGCCTAAATATAAGCTTCTGTAAAGCACCATAGTACCATAGTAAGAAAAGTGAAGATAAAAATAATTAGTGCACTTTTTTATGTTGTGTACATAAGAAGATGCAAAACAGAATTTTAAAGAATTGAATTATACAATACTCTACTTATTTTTATATCATAATTTGAACTGCATTATTTTTTACACCATATGCTAATAGTTTTAAATATCAAATTGCAAATAATTATATATATTTACTTTTTAAAAATACTAATAACATGATTATTGTTGTAACCAATATTTCCTGACAAGAGCTAAAATAGTTTGAATTAGAATAAATTTAAAATAACATGCACATATCTCATTCAGAGTAGTATTTCCGTTGTACTTTCACTTTTGCCTGTGTTGTAAGTGAATTACAGTATAAAAAATATGTTCTCACTATTTTTTTTTTCATTTCATGATAGTTTTTATAGAATAAAGTACTGGAAATATTACAAACTGTTGAGTTTACAATTTGTTGATTATTTTTATATGTTGATTAGACCTAATTCCTTTCCAAGTGAAGCAGTTAGGCAAGCTATTTTATTATTTGATGTATTTTAAATTACAATCAACTCTCAAATATTCACAATGCAAAAGTTATAAAACAAATTTTTACTTATTACATGGTTTCAGAAAAGAAAAATTACTATATACTTACTGTGTAAAAAAATAAAGAAATGGTATATACAGTACTTCAACTAAGTTACAGAATTCTCCAGTTGAAATGTTGTTTGTAATTAAAGTGGACTGTTAAATATATAAATTAAAATATTGTATTGTCTCAACTCTAAAAACTCATTATAAATATTGCAGTTGAAAATACAGATATCACATATGACATAACATACAAATTAATTTAACATAATTAGGTAATTACTTATAACTGATAATACAATTTTAAATTTGAGTTCCGAAGTACTGTAGCCTTCATGAAAAGGTATATAAGGATATGTAAATGTTCAACATTTGTGAATGAAATTTTTAAATGGGTGTCAATTATTACTTAACTGATAAGACGAACATAAATAAAAACATTAAGTCTAAATACTTAAAATTAGGAATGAGCAACCTTTATAGACATTGACATTTTTATTTGTAATTATCATCAATGTATTTTATTGAAAACAATGAATGAAGTATGGTTTATCTTCAAGAAAATACAATGGAAAAAAATTATTTTAAAAATATCTATGTTATGATAAGTTTTAACGTCACAATAAAACTTCTCATTTTCATTACTTTTAATGTGAAATTAATAAAAACAATGAGCATATAATTTTTGTACAATATATTGAAGATAAATCTTTGCAATATCAGATAAGAAAAAATAAATAAGCAATAATTAAAATTATAAGTTGCTTTTCTTTAGATATGAATGAAGTACAGCAATGGTATAGTGTACTACATTACTGTAGAGCAGTAGATATACTTCCAGTTAAACCATTATAAATCAGGTATAACAAAGCAGGTTATTATTCAGGACAGAAAAAAAAAACATGCATGGCACTTATTTTGCTTCGCACAATTTCAGTTCTTTATCCACAGCTTAAGTTTCATGATGAAAAAATGCTAATTAGAGGCTGCAACTATTGTGACTTTAAAATTACAGCTTAAAATTTTAAAATCAAATATATATATACAAAAATCCTAAATAAGGATAACATAATAACTGGTTGCCCATTCCTGTGCTACATACCAACACCAACATAAAAACTAAACATTTCTCTTTTTCTCTGGAGCAGCTAGAACACCATTGGTTGCTTTTGATTTTACATCACTTAACTCACCAGTCATTGTTTTGTTTTTATCAGATGCTGTTTCCCATGATAAACTTCGTTGGACAGCATCTTTCCACTTGGCAAATTTCATATCACGTTCTACAAAGAAAATAAAATTACATCGATTTAATCAACAGCAATGGAATATTTTAATTTTGAAGTTATAAAAAAAAGGACTTCATATAATTATAATTATACTGAGAGTTTATTAATAAATTGGAAAATACATTAATTTTTTTTTAACTCTCTTACAAAACTGTTGTAGTTACTAGGTACAGAGATCAAAAATGATCTCTAGATATACCATCAAATGTCAACAGATAGTTTTAACATAGTCTGTACAAATTTTGAAAACATAATATCTCTTCAGAAGATTCTGTGTTAATTTTCTAATTTACATCTACTGTGCCAGATTTCTTCATTGCACCTAAAAAGTATTACTAATCACAAGAAAACATGATATTTTGTGTAAAATAATTAATATACTGTAACTGTTCTTAAATATCATTTCATCTTCTGTTAGGAAGAGTCAAAGGAAATTCCATAGAATATTTAAGATATGAGGGGCCTAGAGTGAAATTTTATAGATTTTCATTGCAAATAGCTGTGACTTCAAACATTCTTGTAAAGTTTGAAGGGGATACTGAAATAAATTTTGTAAATGTTAGTAGAAAACTGACTATTTTCAAAAGAATGTTATGTTTTTCTTAATCCAGTCACTCCCTTTTTTCATTCCTTATTTTGAATCTTTCAAATTCAAAATAAAAGTCATCACCTAAATGCTGCCCATCCAGCCTCTCTAATCTAAAACCCCACGAATTCATCATTATTTGACCAATACTATTTAGGGCTATCTGCGGATGACTGTATATAGGGATAATAAACGTATTATTCGGATATCCGTATTGAAATCCTGATATACGGCTATCCGAAGTTTCTGAAAATATTTCAATATTTCCGCAATTTTCACAACTTTCGCAAGATTTTCGTCTGTTAAGATGTTCCGTGTGTGTAAATTATAAATCCTATAATTTCCCATGGAAAGACTTCCCTTCAAAAGTTGATTTATTATGACTTTCAATTAGTTATAACAGTGAAAATCTATAAAAAATCATTACAAACACCTGCTGAGCAGCAACATTGTGATCACCATTTTGAGATTTTGTCCTCTGCTCTGCTCGTGTTCGTAAAGTAAAAGACTGTGTTCTACAAGAGGAACATGTTAGTGGTTGGATTTGCAAGAATGAAAAGGAATAGCACATTCAAACGTAATCCAAAAATATACCTATAGCTATAGGCTATTCAAAATTGACCTAAACCTCCTTAAACGTAAGCTAAACACTCCTGAACTTATAAAAATAGAAAAAAAACTGAACAGCCCGTTCGGCAGTGAAACAACGTGCACACACACGTGAATTCCGAATGCGCACACAGTAGCAGCCGATTCATTATTCAAAACGGAGAAGATTAGGATATTTTTCAATTTAATCTTAGTATACGTTCAAACGAATAACGAACGTATAAAACGATCGGATATCCGTATAAAAAATAAACGATACCGGACAGCCTTAATACTATTCCTATATTGTGTATATTCTTACCATCTTCTGAAATGCATGGTTTAAATACATCAGTTGGTATAGTTAATATATTTCCTTCATTAAACTTCCATACATCAATACCTATAGCACAACCAGCAGCTATAGCAGCACCAAGAGATGTAGTTTCAGACATACATGGACGTACTAAACAAGGAAAAAAACATTTACATTATAATATCTCACTTACAAAATACACTTATAATTATACTTATGAATAGTGACATGTAAAGTAAGTAGAATACAAAAAAGTTGTAACAAAATTTATAACAGCCATCATAAATATAATATTTTTTGAAGTTATTTCTTGTTGGTCTCATGCTTTTTGCTGCACTTCTTTCTTGAAGGCTATTAAAATCTACATGAACAGTTTTGTCAGATCTAAGCATCGGAGATTCCGCTGTCTCAATTTTATAAGCTATGCTAGAGTAACAACACAATATTCCCACAATGTTTGTTTAATTCTATTCTTATTTAGTTCTTGTAATTACAGGTATAATGTTACAATAAACTTTAACATGTTAATGTTGTATTAGTTTCAATTTTTCTAATTTTGATCAATGTACTTCAAAGAGTTTCTACCCACTGTATGAAAAGGCATGGTAACACCTATGCAAGCTTCATGTCAGAAATTAAAATTATTAGTAAACTTACGACAGAACTATGTTCTACAGACCATTTTTAATTTGAGTGAAATTATACTTTACAAATAGTGATATTTGAAACTTGCCACCATAGAAATTCTTTGTATGTTTATTGTTTATAAAAAAAGAATAGTGTTAATAGGCTAGTTTAAATAATTGATGATTTAATTTCATGTCATAGTTTAAATAACAACTATGGAGCTACTATAATATATAAAAAAGAGGGGAGAGGGCATGCGCGCATTGAGCTGTTGGAGATTTGGCGGCCATTGCGGGAAACCACTGTGTAAACCATTGTCAGCATACGGAATTCGAATGAAAATTAATATTTTCTTGTATTTGGAAGTGATTAAACAGCTCATATGGTTATATTGTTATTATACTGTTATAAACTTTCGAAAAACGTAAAAAAATTATTTTTTGATATTTTTGTTAAATTTTAATATATTACAAGATTTTAGGTAAATGAACAATTGAATTTACTTTGAAAATTCATTTAAACATATGATACAAAAAATCACAACTCCAGATCGAAATTAGTCTTCACAATCAGCAATGGTTTACCATGTGCGCGGACACGTAGTTGTACCTACGAGATCAGTTATGGCCACCGCCAGATAACAACATGATTTAACATTTATATTTAACCATAACTCCATTTTGTGTTACTTACTGACTTCAAGTCCCAAAACATCTGCTTGTATTTGCATTAACTGATCATTAGTTGTCATTCCACCATCAACAAGTAATGATTCTAACTGTGTACCACTATCTTTACACATTGCTTCTAATATCTCTCTCGTTTGATAACAAACAGCTTCCAATGCAGCACGAGCTATATGGGCTTTTGTTGTGTATTGGGTAATACCACAGATTGTTCTGAAATAACAGAATGGACACAAATTAAATATAGTTAACAGTTTAAAAAATATACTTATAATTACAACATAGGCATATTTAATTCTAGTATAAAAGAGATATGCAAACTTTACAGTATTGTAATCATAAGCAATGATAACGATATTGAAAAGTGGTGGATTTTGTACAAAGAACATTATTTAAGATTCAGTCTTATTATTTCATAGTACTATACTTCCACTCCTGTGGGGCGCCACCAGTGACTCCTCCTTCTTTAGGTTCTCTCGCAGCACTAGCATTATGAGTGGTACTGCAGTGAATGAAATTGAGACTAGAAAAATGTAGTTTTTAATCATTTTTACTCATTACCGGAGCAATTTAACGAAAATTGGGCGGAAGCATCCTCTATCTTATGTGAGTACACAGTTGTGTATAAAATTTAAGAATGATGAAAGAGAAAATTTATCAGAAAACAGTTTTTTGAGGAAAGTTCAGGATTTTTTTAAACACTGATAAATGTGAAAATTTGCAGAAGCACCCTTTTGAAAAAAATCATAAAAAATTTCATATAATTTTGGTTGATAACTCAAATGATATTAGAGAAAACTTATACGAAAACAGTGGGTTTTGACATGAAATACTAAGGTTGAATCTTAAAGAACAAAACTTTTAAGAAAGTTTATGTATGAAACTGCTTTTAAAAGCAGGACACAAAACAGCTGTTCACAGTAAAATTCAGGAATGACTTCTGTTACTGTATCTATAAATAATGTCAATGTTTGACCTTGACAGTTCTTTTTATAAACTTATTACTACTACTGTATTACTATACTCTAAATCTGAGACTATATAAGATCATAATATTTCTTAATCAACCCAAGTGAAGAAAGAAGGTCATAGGAGTTATCATATTCTATAAAAATAAACAATCAAGAAGAATATATATATATAGCCTATATATAATAAATTAGACATATTATCAGGGTTGTTACAATTTTCCCTAGCCAAAAAAAAACACCCCGTTTTTTCTTTACTTTTTCGTGTAATTTTTATATATTTTAGCATCAAAACTATAAAAATATGTTTTCTTTCTTCTTTTGGTTTTATATTTTGGTAAATTTTCATCAATTATTCTGTTTCATTAACATTTCGACTAATTGGTAGTTTTCTCATAATTTATGAACGTAATAAAAATAAATTTAAATCGCACAATTTATTATTTATGAAAATCTGAACATGTAAGAAAAAGATATATAAGTGACCTCAGTTTAAGAAAATTACTATTTGATCTGAAAAATTACTTCAAATTAATAAAACCAAAAAAATAATCGGGCTTTTTAATTAAACCCTTTTTTTTCCAACCCTGCATATTATTGATAAACAACATCTAAAAATAACAACAGCAGACCTATATACTTAAAAGAAGGAAAACAAGGAAAGATAATTTATAGACCTAGTATCTAAAGATTTAAATAATATAATAAGGAGAGTGACCTACTGACCTTAACTAATCACATTCTCTTAAGTAAAAATAATCAGTTCTGTTACTCAAGGTTATATTCAGTTACTAAATTATAAAGTATATTCCACTCAAAGAAACATGTCACAGTGAGCCCGGCAGCTTCTCTCCTTCATATGAAAAATAATCACAATCTCTACATGAAAAGCAACCACATTTCTCCACTTGAAAAGCAAATGGCCCTTTGAGTGGAACATACTTTAGTCGACATAAATTTTACACTTCAGGAATATCAGAACCCAGTAATGTGAACTGTCAAAGAAAACTTCTGCTATTGGATTTAAATTGTTTTGCATTTGCAAAATACCAGAAATTTTTGTTTCATTTAAATATTAAAGTCATTTTAAAAATGGATAACATATTTTGTGAGTACAAAGAATAAATGTTTATTTTCAATATTTCATTCAATAGCAAATTTATCTCAGGAAAAAAACAGTGAAAACAAAAAAAACTTCATGATCTCAGTTATCTGCAATCACATTGAATATGATATTTTCATTGTTTAGTTTTGCAATGCTAAATTTTGAAATGTAAAAAGGCTGTTTTTTTTTAATCTAGCTTCTTATTTTTCACTTTTCTAAAGACACAATAATTGAATTGAAATCAATGGACATAAAACACTGAATTTTCACACAGTGTAACTATGGAGAAGTTCCTAAAAATATGTTTACAACAAATTATTTTTCAATTTAAATTAGAAGTATAGCCTATACAGAGCAACATCAATACTGATCGATGGTATAATCCCATTGCTTCAAATGGCGCGATACTGCCGTCCGAT
>JAQIWE010003867.1:0-11349 GCA_034698565.1 Campodea plusiochaeta | reverse complement strand
TATTTCTTTTTGTATTTCACAGTTTTGTTATTTAAATGAATCAGTGTTATTTTGCCTATGTATGTACAAAAATGAAAGATGTATTTCTCGACTCCACTATTGTATAGCAGTGGCTGATGATAATAAAATTATTCTATTCTATTCTATTCTATTCTATTCTATTCTATTCACAATGCTAGTTCATCACATAATTACACTCATATTATTTGAAGTTTTTTTTTCAGTAATAATATTTGATGAAATTCAATAGAGGCCAGGTTAACCTAACCTAAGGTTTTTTATGCTATTTCAGATATTGGAAAATATACAGAATTATTATTTTTTAACGAACAGGCGAAGAAAATTAAGAGGAGAATATTTCAACACTTCATCTTCATAAATACATAAACGTAAACAGCACCTGAGGCAGAAAATCTCAATAAATCAGAATAAACTGAATTTAACGTATAAACAGCTCTAAATTAGAAGCCATGCAAGTATTCGATTGTTACTAGAGCAGTTCCTACATTATCTGACTTTTAAAGTTTGATGAACAATGTCTTATTTTCATCAACACTATCCAATTTTGAGAGTGGAAACTTTTCAAATATTATCCTGAAATTGTTTCGTCGAATTGTTTCGTTTTCGTTGAAATGCAACCCGCCAAATTAACATTTAAAAAATATGCGATACTTAAGCACTAATAACGGTAGTAGTAAACACGATTATGAAGCGATAAAGTTTGAACCGATACTGTATATCGAAATTGTACTACAATAGTTTCGCTAGCAATGATAAAAAATAGTATGAGGTATTTTAAAATAAAATATTAATATTAAATTACTTGAAACTTATTGAATCATTATGTGTAAAATAATTTTTATTTTAATACAAAAGCATAACTAATAATTTCAAAAATAATCTGCTAAATAAACCTAGAACTAAACAAAACGAACATCAAACAGTATTTTCCGGTGATCATTATTTTACATTAACACATTATAAATTTAAAAATGAGGAACATTTAGCAACTTCCTTGTATATCATTAAAAATACTATTTTTCTAATTAATTTACGAAGTGCATCACGGCATACCATTCTGTGTGAGGCACAGTACGTAAAGGAAATAGTGAAAATATTGTAGGAAAGAGATCGTGCGCTCTTCACTTGAACTTGAGAAAAGGTTTCTATCCTCTCAGCGAAACAGAAAAAACCTTTTCGAAACATATAATACTAGGAAAAGATATTTAGACATTTTATGCCCAGCATCCCGTGTCAGTTATATTTTAATTTTAAAAGAGCCACGGTGAAAATTTAATTAGTATTTTGTGGTACGATAACTGCTGGGTAGAAAAGTGAAATGCAAGGTCGCCTACGAAGCGTTTGAATTTTATACAATTCGAATATTAATTAAGATTAATTAGGTTACATCAGTATCATCAGAAGAACAATTATGCTATGAAATGTAGAAGGTTTTATACTCTGGTTGCGTTAGATGAGTAATAATGAATCAAAATTGACACTTGGATACATGCTGATACTTTTATGAAATATTTCAAATTAATATCTGCTATGAACTGCTCAAAATTGGCCGTGTATATACATTATAATTATTCCTGATTCAGTATTCTACAAACTGAAATGAACCAAAATCATTAATTGTTATTACAGTTTACGGAAAAAGGAAAAATACACAAGATATTGTAAATGACATTTTTTTTATCTAAAGATAGAGTAATTTCTTTTTCTTGCAGTGGGAAATGAAACTGTTTGATTCCACAGAATTTTCATATCAGGCTTTTATCTTTCTGGGCGTCAGGCAGTGGATGCCGGGTTTTGCTCAAATCCAGTACTGAGCTGATTATATATTCCCATATACATTGGAGATAAGAACAAAAATGAGTGGATTTGGAAAAATTAACAATATTGCTGCAGTAAAATTTACAGACTATGGTTGAATTATACAGCACTTCAGTAACGGTGTAAAATAATTAGATGGACCGCTTCACTGCAGGAAACTGATTCCATACCACTTGCTGAATTACTTAAACAAACTGAAAGACGTTAAGTAACAGTTTATTGGATGATCTTCACAGATTATAAAAGTAATCCACTGACATCAGTCATCGAAAAAAAAAAAATCCAGAAACACTCCTGTTTTGTATTTATGACATAATATTTCAAAGAAGACATCATATATCCAATATACGTTCTATTATGACGAATCCTTAAACCACAGGGTTAAAATTATATTATACCAACACATATATAATATAATATTTCCTGTATGAGTCAAATATTGAAAGATGAGTCATAACTGAATAGCAATACCATCTTTAATGTTCAACTTCACCTTACATTCACGCGAAAACCACCAATTAAATTCATGGCGCGCGACAATTAAATCAATTCTAAAGGACAAGTAGACCCGAAATAACCAATTATTTCGTAATGGTAACTCCCATCGTGATATATTTTCCTTTCAATAATTTTTTGCAATAGATCTCCGCACCTGTATTATATCAGGAAGCTTTTATTCAACAGCACAGTTACGGCCTCGTAAATAAATTCAACAAGAAAAATGGAAAGATATGGCAAAAAGGCGGTTGCGATATACAATACAGATGAAATAGATCACGTGAAATACACTAACAAGAGGGTCCGAAATATATAATCGTGATTCTTCAACATTCCTCATCTCTTTCACTAATTCAGAGGGTGGTCAGAGGATTCGTTTAGACAGGTACAATGCTCACTGATTTGACTGACAGTTGACTACTGTACCTAGTATGATCATCCCAATTAAATGAATGATTATGAAAATAATAGTTCTGTTACACTTAATGATTTCATTCACCGTAATTCCAAACTACAACATAGTATTATAAACTTATTTAAAAAATAAAAAAATCGAGATTTAATTATACTTTTTTCATTTCAATTTTCAAAGACGCTTTTCCAGTATAAATTTGTAGTTTGGGAGGTGTGAGATTCGAATGAATCTTTGTCAACAAGGTAGAGTTAATCTTGATTTTGATGGACAGGATCTCAAAACTTGTGTAGACTTTAGAATGAAACATCTGGATATAGAAAGGAGACAGACGATCATCCGGATTCATAACAATAATGCTCACCTCAGTACTCAGTTCGCATGAAGTTTACTGAGTACGACTTGCAAGCTGATTTTCAATCTGACCTGTTCGGAATAGACGAATCTAGAACCTATGTAAATAAGAAAAATATAATTTTGCAAGTAAAACTATAGTCCATCTATAGTCCGTTTTAACTTAAAACTTTAATAAAAAAAATATCTTTTAATGTAAGTTGCATTTCACATATTAGAAATGGGTTTTTAAAACACGAATAAAAAACTGTCTATATAAGGCAGTTATTTTCTCGAAGGAGACAGGATAATTATTCTATAAAGAGGAGAAAAATTGTGATATCTGGCATCCCTCTTACCCCCATCTCCCTCCCGAGATGAACCCCCTTCTCTGCTGGCCACTTACATCTAAAGTCTGCGATGTTTTCAACCTAATTCTGTCATATTCGCGCGCAAATTCCACGTAAGAACGTATTAAACGATGTGTGATTTTTCATACTAATGACCCGTGGTTTCGACAGGTGGAATATAAATCATTCGCTTCTATGATTATTATTGAATTTGATGCATTAGTTTGTATGGTATAAGAGGGGAACGAGATATTGATTTTGAAATTGTGTGTAATCTTCAATGATAAACTCGATTTCTTTTTAAAATGCTTTGTGCATGAGTACATTTACATATTTGTACAGCATAAATCATACTTTAATGACATATCTACATCTTGGAGAATTGAAAATATATTGTATAGATAATTTCGGAGGCTGATTATGCGCAGATTAAAAGTAAAATTGAAGTACCGGTAATATGATTGTTAAGGAGTTAGAATAAAGAATGCTACTAAAGAATCAGCTGATTTTATTAATTTGCTATATTAGTGATTGAAAACAGGCATTTATTCGGAATATTAAAATTATTGTAATAGAAGCGATAAAAATCATTTATGTTAAATCATGTATTAATAAAAGTAGTGATAATAAAATGAAATAAGCAATGTGAATAATATTTTTCTGTAATTCAGTTATCTAATTCTAATACAATATTTACATAAAATAATACAGAAAAAATACTGTTACTATACAGAAATTAATGGAATATTTGAAAAAATCCTTAACTTTTTTTTAAATAAATGGATATTCTCACTAGTATACGATATTTGAAATACAGTAATTATCAAACAAAAAGAAAAAAAATATTCGTTGCTTTTATTACTGGAAAAAAATATGTTCATTGAGAGAGAGAGAACTATAACAAGAAAGTATAACTTTACAAAAGAATTCCAAAAATTGTTGAATCTTGAACCAATATAAAAAAAGTAGTTATTATGTTTTACATGGAATTTTTATGTATTTAAGAATAAGACACTGAATATTCAAAAATCTGACGAGATAAATATTTCCAGTTTTTTTTTAAATTTAATATGTGTACGTGATAATTTATTCATAATACAATTAATATGGAAGGAATTCGAAAATTGTAATATAACCTATATATGTGAAAAAAAAACAGAGACATAGCAAATATAGGATTATTCCCATCAAAAGCTGGTACATGTTTCAACATACCACATGATATACACATGATATTATGTTTGATATTAGGTACACATGATATTAGGTACATGATATTATGTTTCAGTTGTACTAGTGTTCCTGTAACAATTATCAGACATTGTTCCTTACGTATATGAGATAAAGAAAATAAGAATTAACAAATCTTCTGTAATTCTGGTTAAGTTTATTTTTACAAACAATAATTTTCAATTTCAACATCAGAAAATCCACTGGAAAATCAAGCAAGAGAAAAAAAGAAAGACAAATTAATTGCTATATTTATATTAATAATGAATTTCCTGGAAAATATTTTAATTTGGCTGTTAATTAAATACGTGACCACAGATTTAAAATAAAATGGAATCAATTCGAAACTAAATCAAAATATAAACTTTCTTTCCAGAATAAAAATATTAATTAAAGTGTACGTTATGTAATTCCACCTATGATTTATTCATCTTTCATCTCTCACTGAGCTCAGTATATGCTAACTAGACACAATAAATATCGTAATATATCAAACCAGCACAAAAGATTGCATATTAGCAAATTTCTTTGTTCTTAATTCCATAAAGGCATGCTGGACACGTCAAATTTCCACGGAATATATGAGGTATGAAGATTATTCAATGCCCACGCCCTACTTATAAAAATAAAGAAAACGAAAACATTTATATATCATCATCTCTGACCATCATCATCCTTTCTTTGTAAAATCAAACGATGAAATGTGGTCAAAATACCTGAGTATTGTTAGGACGAAAAAAACTCCCAAGAAATAATGAATGTATGCTACTGTATCAGAACAAAATCGTGACCATCAAGGGATGTTTAATAATACGGGAATAAAATAGAGTGGGAGAAGACCTTCCGAAGTCAAAAAACCACAGCCGCAAATTCCTAATTGCTCACTAGTGTTTCTTGCGTAACTTTACTTTCGATTTTAACGTCCCCCCATCCCCCTCCTCCCACCCCCCGAAAAAATCACAGGAGTGAATCCTGACCTGTCGACCAATACAATAGGGGACCAACAAGTCTGTGCCCTACTAAATAATTTTATATATCTTCTTTATGCATTTTTATCATACGTCCCTTTTTAGTTCTGGTTTATACGTTTTCATTCATCGAAATTTTTAGGGGGGAGGGGGTATTTGCAAGTACGGATGACTACTCCCACTGAAAGATGCTGGTAAAGGAAAGCACCGAGTTCGTACTCTATCTCCAATTACGAACGGCCGCCCGTTTTACCTTCAAGTTTGGGAAAGTATAAAAAGGATCTTTCACATTGAATCTTCAGTCATTTGGTGATCAGTTCTCTCTTTGGAAAATAGTGATCTGTTTAATCCACTTTAATATTTTCTTCAAATATTTTCATCATGGGACGTGTTAAGGTATACTGTTCGGTTTTAAAATAACTTCGAAATATTTAAAGTTCGTTTCGTGATTTTTATTTGGAAATATTTCATCGGTATTTTTAAGCAGTGTTACATTTTTCGAGTGCTCTATATATTTATCGTATAAAAGTGACATAATTTTAGCAGTATCTTGTCAATTTGATTTCGGTGTTCGAGCGGTAAAACCGACATTTCAAATTATTCGATGTTTCAGTTTCGATAACTCAGTTCGGTTTCATCCGCGTTTAAATAAATAATTAATTCAAAGCAAATAATATTTAACATTCTGTAAAATAATTACTTTCATCTCTATTCTAACTTAACTTTTGCTGAACATAAAATATTAGGTTTAGACCCAAAACTTCATATTGATTCGAAACGAACTGAATCTTAACATCATTTCATTTTATCATAACAAGCAAAAAAAAAATTCATTAAAATTTCTAAATTTACCGCCACCAACAAAATTTCTAACTGAAAATTTCCAATTCCAACTAGATTATCTGCCTCGTTTTGAGTTTGGCGGTCGCTGGTTTTGCCGAACCACCAAGGAACCCAAGTGGTTCGTACGGAGCACCAACTGGTGGCTTCGGTGGTGGCGGTTACAACGCACCACCATCAAGAGACTATGGAGCACCACCACAATCAAATAGTTTCGGACCACCATCAAACAGCTACGGAGCCCCAGCTGCCCCATCAAATAACTATGGAGCACCCGCTGCCCCATCAAACAACTATGGAGCACCAGCTGCCCCATCTAACAATTACGGAGCCCCTGCTGCTCCATCAAATAACTACGGAGCTCCAGCTGCTCCATCAAATTCTTATGGTGCACCAAATGGTGGCAATAAGGGTGGTTTTGGTGCTGGTGGTTATGGCCAGTCTTCCGGTGGATTTGGTGGAAACCAAGGTGGATACAACGGTGGAAGCAACAAGGGACATGGTGGATACAACAGCCAACCAGTAAGTAAAATCAATGTTTGTTTTTTCTTATTTGAGAGTTAAAGTTTCATAAATTAAAAAAATCTGATTAATTAAATAATTGTACCAAATTGTAATAGTAATACTTCATAAATTTACTCTAGAAATAGTATGCTTTAAAAAGTTTTCAACAGTTGATTTTAAAATTAAAAGTACCAAGAATTAATCCAATTTAACTTCTTTAATATTATTTTAACTACTTTGCATCCCATATTCCATAACTCATTCTTTATCAAGTAGCTTAAAATTACTTTATATATTTAGATTTCTAGAATTTCGCGATATCAAAATCTAAATACATTGTAATTATTTTTATAAATATATTTAAACTAAAGTTATTTTATCTGTACAGTTTCATATTACAAATTTACAATGCCTGCAGACAATTTCAATTAAATGTTAATAGAAAATTATATAAAATAATATTAATAAATAATTCTGAAGATAATTAGAATGCTTAAAATAATTATTAACATAAATTGTAAAACATTTCTAATTTATTTTTTATCAGCAACTAAACTTCCCATAGAAAAAATAATCCTGTATTGTAAATGAATGCATCTTACGAGCAAAAAAAATATTTTTTTTTATCAAGAACTAAACTTTCAACACAGAAAAAAATATATATTTAATCTAAATCAAACCATCTAAGTGAACCAAAATCAATTTCCTTACATTATTTTTCATTAACTAATTTCAGGAAGAACCTCCACGTCCATACAACTTCGACTACGCCGTAAAGGATTATTCCGGTAACGATTTCTCCCGTCGTGAAAACAGCGACGGTAATGTAGTTAACGGAGAATACCGTGTTTTACTTCCTGACGGCAGAACCCAGATTGTTACCTACAAGGCTGATTGGGCTAGTGGTTTCAACGCTCAGGTTACTTATGAAGGAGAAGCTAAACAAGATCAAGGTGGTTACGGACAAGGCAAGGGTAACGGTATGTAATATTGTTTTTCTTATAAAATTTTGGTGTTTGGAATTGCACATTAAGTTGATTTTTTGTGAGGATGTCGGATTTTTTTTTCCAAGTTATTAAAATGTCATGATAAAATATATATTGATATATCTTTTTATTATTTTCGAAGGATCGAAATAATTATTTTCTTTCGTACAATCGGTACAAAACATTCTATGAAGAAAAATAATTCTACTTTTTTGTATTAGGACTCACAAGTAAGAAAGTGTGTTCTCGTAAAGTTAAATATATCAAATATATATTAGCATTAGAGTGATCTATTTATTAAAGATAATCTAAAAGTTGAAATATGTTTTCACATCCAGATGTTATTTAATATAAAAATATATTATTGTTTTATTTACTTAGAAATATTAAATAATAATATTAACATTGTTAGTCTAATTAAAACAATATAAAATTGAAAAAATGTTTTAAATTTAAATGAATGAACAAATTAAAATACGACGACAAGGGAGCACAACCTTTTTTTTTAAATCCTGAAATTTAATAATTTTACTTGTTACTTGACGCGAAGAAAAATAAACTATTAAAAGGTAACAAAAACGAAATTATTTGACTGTCATAATTCTTATCACACTATACTAACACAAATTATGTTAACATTTTCGTAGGTGGATACGACAGCAATGCCCAACAAGGAGGATTCGGCAACAAGGGTGGATACC
The DNA here is from genome assembly GCA_034698565.1 of Campodea plusiochaeta. NCBI lineage: Eukaryota > Metazoa > Arthropoda > Diplura > Rhabdura > Campodeidae > Campodea > Campodea plusiochaeta. The sequence goes on along the minus strand of JAQIWE010003867.1, from coordinate 2,688 downwards.
AAGGAAACCAAGGTGGATACCAAGGAGGAAACCAAGGAGGATACCAAGGAAGCCAGGGAGGATACCAAGGCAGTCAAGGCAGCCAAGGAGGATACCAAGGAAGTCAAGGAGGATACCAGGGAGCTCAAGGTGGATCCCAGGGTGGATATGGGTTCAACGCTCAACCAAGCAACAATGGATTCCGTGGTAGCAGCAAGGGATTCGGTGGTAACGGTGGTAGCCAGGGTGGTTTCGGTGGTGCTGGCCAGAGTGGATACAGCAAAGGTGGTAATGGTAACAGTGGTTACAGCGGTAGTGGTGGTTATTCTCAGGGAGGTTTTGGTAACCGAAATGGGTACAAAAAATAAAGTATTAATAGTTAAATATCTTAAGAAATTTGCGCCAGTGTTGTACGCTATGTCTATGATATCTATAAACTCCTAATATTCATAATAATTATTATGACTGCTGTGAATGTGATTGAATGAATGTGACTGTGTGAATGAATGAAATGAGTGAATGAATTTGGAAGTGAATGAATTTGCTCTTAGTTCCGTGTGTGAATGAAAATATCAAAATTTCGTCTTATTTTTCATATCTTTGTCTATTTTCTGTTGTACATATATTTCTTTGTTGTTTCAAAGACTGTTTGTTTCCCATTTATCCTTCAGAGTTCTTCTCTTTGCCAAACCTTCTTTATTATCTTGCTTTTATGAAATATATGTATAATTGCTGTATGCCAATGTTTGTATATTTTGTAAGAAAACATAGCAAAAAAGCCATAAATAAAAATATTATAATTTTCTATAAAACCTGACTCTTCATTATTACCTTCTTAATAACCTTAAAAGTCATTTAAACATGGGAAAATAAAAATGCAATACATTATCAGGAAGTTGACTCGATTAAACGAAAAGAAAGAAAAATATTCTCACAATAATATAAATTCACCAATCTTAAAAAAAAAAATGAATTACCAAGTTCCGTTTGCACATCACCAAATCATCATTAATAAAACAAAAGACAATGATGTTACACATTGCTCTATTACGATGATACCTACCAACAAAAAAAATGTCCTGTTTTTCAAGAATGATGATCTAAATGCATACAATGCAAAGTTGTGTTTTTCTCTAAGAAATTATGTAGCCATTCCTCTATTAAAAGGAAAAGGAAGAATTGCATAAGGGTTATTATTATTTCACGATGATAAGATATATTTTTAATGTTAAAGTAGCACACTGGGATTGGGCAGATGAATAAGAGAAAATCGTACTTCATTTCGCACGGATGTTACCTGCAATAAAATTGTTAATAGTGAGACAATTTATTTTGTGTAATCAGTATTGCATTGCATTTGTGAACAATCAAGTTCATTATTTTTTTCTTTCAGGAAGGTAGGTTACTAAATGAGAATGTTGTAATTCGTTTATTGCTTTCATAAGAAATTGTTGGATTAATTTTTATTAATGAAAGTAGAGAATTGTTTAATTAAACATATTGTTATGGTTTGTATATTCATGAAAGTAGTTTCAACAGTTTGCATGTGAACAAGGGTCTTAGGAGTTTTCTTTACAAAAAATGTAGTATAGACAATCATATTTTGTTAAAACATACTGTACATAATTATATTTTGAAAACAACTATATACTTTATGAGAATTTAAATTTGCTCTTATATTTTGATATTACTAACAGATTACCTTTTATTATGTCTCTATCCTTTATCTTATAACTGTATTAATTTTGTAATATATCACAAAGCTGTAATTGGGCTCATGCCTGTTGTTCTGTGAAAGATCAAATGAACAAATATATAAATAACTGAAGCCATTTTAATATAAATCAAAATATCTTTTGTTATAATAACACTGGCCATTAATAACGCTCTTGACCATGGCATTGGCCTCATGACAATACTCTAAAAATACATGGTTTAATTTAAATATTTTTAAATTAAAATTCTTCCATTTATAATATTCCGAAGTGGGTCACACCTTTTTCGTACACTAACACCAGTAAATATGAACTATATACAGTAAAGTGTGCGCTTATACGGTACTATAAGGATAAACAGTGAACTTAGTATTTTGTTCAATTTAAAGAAGAAATTTTGCCATCTTTAATGTGAGTATTATATATCAGTCATTTATTTGTTATCAAATAATTAATGATGATATTTCTAATAATACTGCTGTAATTGTTTCTTTTTTGAAATTTTTGATTACTATTGTGATAATTTCAAATTATCACTGTAGATCCTATACAGAGAATTTTATATTAATAACTTTCTCAAACAATTTGTATTTTTAATTTACAGATATTTTTTTCTGATGATAGTAATTATATTTATATAATAGTAAAATAAGAAAATGAAAAAGTGAGAAAAAAAATCAATGTCCAGAATAAAAGTATGAAGGTTCAATTTTAGCCAACTACATTTAAAAAAAAAATGATACACAATATAATTATGCTACGTATATTTCAAACGTAAATTCCGTAAAAACACTGTTATAACGAGGTAAAAATCATTAAAAATTTCTTTTCAATATTTTCAACACGTGGGGGTCTTTAATATTGTATTATTATTCAAAAATTAATACCCTTTATAGTTCTAATAATGATTTGTACGGTAATCAGTGTACTATGAGTATTGGACAAAGGACGGTACCGCCTTTCAACAAATTGACATCAGAAGTGACGGTATGCG
>JAQIWE010003866.1:0-11349 GCA_034698565.1 Campodea plusiochaeta | reverse complement strand
TAGGAGAGCTAAACGAGTATTTAACTCACAGGATGGGTTTGACTGTATATGGTAGTATTTTATTCGTAATAGTCAGTGCTAATATTACAGATATTTAATAAGATGTTAACCTACTATAATATCTATTAGAAGCAAGTCAAGCTTTGCACAAACCTAAAGGACATTAAATAGTTCTAAAATAGGTTAATGGTTGTGATTGTATATTGATTTTACTATAGTTGGTTGAATAGTTAAAGGATGTGTTCAGATTAATATGATTATTTATTCAAATTAATTTGTATTTGAATTTTTTCATATAATATGTTGGTAAAAAAAATAAACATTCTACGTTTTTACTTCTGAAAGTTATATCTTTCTGTAAAACCAAAACAGAAGTGAAGAAATAGCTGTAGTTACTTCGTCGTATGGAAGGGTATACATCGAAAACGGCTGATCGGATTTAACCTATTTTTTTTAAAAGAAATTATTATTTTAAGTAATGAAAATATTACCAACTGATTTTTAATTTTGACTTTGGGATCCCTTTAATAATGAAGAAATGTCAGAACACTAACTGACACTCCTCGTGGCACAAAGATATTTATATAACTAGTCTCTCTTCATGATAAGGAGTAATGACACGATGCCCCACATACAACCTTCAGAATTCCTATACGACACGATGAACGTCGTTGTCCTCACTGATATATCATTATTCAATAAGTCGTCCTACGCCTGTTACATCCCGTCACCTCTTTGACGACAAACCTCTTATCAAGATCACAGACCCATCTCCTCCACAAATTAATACTTTGACAAATTACAAACCATTTTTCGTACCTCCACCATGTACACATACCAACAGTAAGCAGAGTCACACAACGGTACTTGCTGACACGAGAACAAGCTGTTAAGAAGAAATGGATAAATTACTTCAAAAGAAGAAGAAGAAAAAAAGGTGTAGGAAACGGAAATTCGATCTCGAAGTACGAGTGGGTGGGGGAAGGAGGGGTTTCGTTAAAAGGCTTTCTTAATGGTTTTTGCTGTGAGAGAATTCTTGTAATGAAGATTCTTAAAGGGCAGCATGGAATTCACATCAGATAACATCTAGTAGATGAAGTTTAAGTGATTTTCGCACGGAAGTGTTTTGGACAGCAGTTTTGGAGGGTTTACCTAACACTTCCTGGAAATCAGTTAAAGAGGATAATGTGTACACTATTTGATAGGTATAAAGTGTGATCTTTCAGAGAAGTTCGTTCTGGGGACATGATGATCAGAAATCACCATTCTTAGAAGTTCCAGAGTATTGCTTTCTATATACAGTTCGTTTCTTTCGAAAAGTATACACTTTCAACGACTACGAATCATCCTGTATTATACAATAGAAATAAACAAATTAAATTCAGATCTTTAATATTTCTGGTAACTGGAGAAACAAGAGAGTAAAAGCATACTATCCTATAAAATTATTTTCATCGGGTATATCCACACAGTGCATATTATCTTATTTGTTCAGGTTATATAGCTTCAACAAGAAAAGAACATGTAATTCTCATACATATCCGATTTATATTCAAATTAATAAGAAAACAGACTATTTCACGTTTTATATTCCCACAATATGACTGCCCATTGTGAATTTGTTTTCTTCTACAACTGAAGGCGCAGGAAAGTTATTTTGTCATTTTAATTCATAAAATTCACAAATCTTACTTAAAAAAATTTAAATCACCTTAACAACAGCAGTAAATTGATAAAAGCATGTCTTCAAATTTTGAATATACATGTATTGAATATACATGTATGCCAGTGTATACGACAGCACTGTAAAATGACTTACTAGAAATATTGTTTGAAGAGCTCATGTAATATTAATCTTTTTGCATACCTAGTCAATATATTCCATAGATATTTTAACAAGTAATTGTTTTATTTCAAATATTTCACGACAGGTTATACAAATTATATTTAACATACAAATTATGTTCGGTTTAATGGTGATGGAAAAAACCGGTATCGTATACCCTCAAGCTTTCTGAAAACTATGTACTGTAGATAAGTGTGGATTCCTCATGCGTATATATTATTAAATGTGATAAAATAAAAACAGCCTTAATTTCTTCTTAAAACGTTTATTCAACAGGCTAGGTTTCGGTTAAAAAAATACATCTTTAGGGTCTTTTGCACCAAAAAAATATTTACTCTATTTGTAAGGCCTCTTATAAATAATAATGCAAAGACCAGTTATTTTATAGATGTATTCTTTCTGTTTTATGCTATATGACGATCTGCGACGGTTTCTAGTATATAAAGGTATCAGTTTCAGTTTAGTATTTTATTTTCATCTCTGCAATAATTCATAATATTTAAAAGTAATGTGAAAGACTTTCATTAGCTGGATTGCAAATACAATAAATTATTAAAGAGACAAAGAGAACTTCTAAAAAGTAAGCAGAATTTCATCCATTTTTTAGACTTCTAATAAAATAACATTTTTAATGCTGTTTTAACTAAATAAAAATATGCATTAACAATACAAGTGCATTAGTTTTAGTTCGTCGAAGCAGCAGCACATAGAATGTTACTTTACATTTCTGTAATTAACATTTTTAAAACGACATATTGTATAGTGTATACTAGGTTGAACAACACATCAACAACTTAATTAAAATACAAACTTTTATCCTTACAGTGATACAAATGTAATTTCGTTTTGTCTAATTGTACCACGTTAATTCAAAACAAACAATGAAATACGAACTAATTAAATTAAATAATTATATGTTGTTCTGTACAACTTAAAAAACTATATACTGTGAAAGGTTGTCAGATTCAATGTTACTAGTAAGGGGTCATAAAACTCATAATAGATTTTAGCTTTCTTGTGAGATTAACCAAACAACCCAATACCCAACAGTTGCAGGTGGTTTGTCAATTTCATGGATCGGGTCAACGCATTTAAAAGTTAGTTCAAAAAGTTCATTTTTCTAAATCCCACCTATAACCTAAAATGTTTAAAAACTTACAACTCTTTTGGGCCATTTATTCTCCCAACCAGAACTGTATTTTGGGTCAATAATCATCAGGTAAATCTCATAATGATGCAGATTATTAATTACATACTGTTCTTCTACATCACCATTGGGTGTTTTTTAAGGATCCAACTAATAAAAAAAAATTATCTTTAACACTGATGAAGTGATATACCGTTCTGAGTGGGATCACGTTCGAAAATTGTTTTCATGTCAAATATTTATATTGCACATACATCAGAAAGCAGTTTATCATAGAACTGTTAACATAGTATTTCTGTACCTCTATAGTGCAATAGAAGAAGAGAAAATGTTATGATATTTTGTCTTCTGCCATATATTTTTTGCAAATTATTTTGCACGAACATAAAACTATAAATTTATGTAATAATATAATGATTATCCTTTTTCAGATCTGCTTAGACTTCAGACGTAGGTGTTTATCTTCTGTTGAGAAGTTCAGATATATTTTACCTATACTACAGTAGAGTACATTCGGAAAATGGAACTGATGCAGTTGTAATCAAAGTAATATTACTACAACTTGACTGTTTACCAGTTAAAGCATAAACCACATAACTGCTGTACAATGGTGACCGTTCGCAAAGTGCTACGATGTGGCAGAACCACTGAAAACGACCAAACAACTATACAGTCGATGACGTTGTAACTTACGTTAGTATAGTACAGCTTCGAGTTTGGACTTCCAGAGTTCTAGTTGAAACAGCGTAGCACAAAAGATGCTATCCTCCTGATCGAATATATTACAATTACAGAACAGTCATTCATACCTTTTGTTCCTTATTTTAATTTTATTCAACATTTTATGCACGGCATATTTTATGCAATATAGAAGTATATATACATGTAGAAGTTCCTTCTATTACAATATAGAACTTCTGGCAACTATAAAATCATTCTACAGCGTTCAATCTATATATACCATACTAACGATAATTTTTCATTTTTTTCCAATATAAACTTTTCTAAAGTTCAAAGGTTTTGAGAGAAAAAATAATTCCGGAAATGACTTTGTTGACCTTTTTGGTTTGATAACAGGATGTAAAACAAAAATGTCGTTCTTGCACTCTTTCTTGTTTGCAACTTCTTACATGCTATAATATAGAAAAGTTCGTAAGTCGGGTTTTATTTTCGAATCAATATAATAGAAGTATATAGAGATATTTCTGAGGTTAATTTCCCGAAGTACGGAAATATCTGAATAGTTATGGAATAATGGAAATATTTTGTAATTTTCTATTCTACATGCAAACAAAAAATGATTTTATTATTTTTTTCCTGTTAAAATACATCCTATTGCCAACTGCGAAACTCTTCAGTAAATAATTTATTATATTTATAAATATTAATGTCATATTTTGTTGCATCAGCTTATGCAATAATTATTGATTTATCCAAAGTTAATGATTGTAAAAGACACGGTCGACTTTAAATTGATGAAGTATAAATCAAAAATACAGATTTTTCGCATCAATAGACGTTTTAAATTTCATTGTCGAACCTTCATTTCACTCTTCTGAAAATTTGTCTGCAGTACTGCTCATCTGATGAATTTAACGCCTGAAAGAACGAATAATATACTGTTATTGTTCACTATGAGATTATTATGTACTTCTGTTTTTTTTTATCACGATGAAATAATTATGTGCTTTCTATAAAACTGCAAGTCTTTTTACGTGTAATAAAACATTTGTCTGTGACTGAACATTAACCTTCCTCAGTTATTCATACCTTTCTTTTATTTTAGGGATTGGCTCGACAACCACACAAAAACGAAAACCTGAGAAAATATTTATGTAAACACCACTCCATTACCATAAAATATGACTTCCCTTTTCTATACATGAACTTCTAACAATCAAAATTCATCTCTACACAATAACAATACCACCCCTCCCCCTCCTACCGGAAACGTCGACGACACACACAGACACAAAAGAACAAGGAGGAGGGAGGGAGCGTCTTAAAACGATACGGTACCAGTTTGAGTTGTTCATTAATTACGGATGGGAGGAAAAATCAATTGTTACAGAAGCAGCATCTGTGTCTGGCAGGAACAACAGTCTTAAGAACTCACTCCACCATTTTCTTTTTCACAATGTGGTGTATATGTACACTGACATGGTGTATATACATTATAGAGAGTAAATGAAAAACTGGTTAAAGAACAGCAGGTGGATGTTTACAAGTTTAATTTTCGTCTTACTTTATGTTGGAATGAAAATACAGGATTCGGAGTTGTAAAATATTCACTTATATGCATTTAGGCTTACAGTTCACTGCTTATATGTACAGTTGGTTTATACAGCACTGACTTTGCCAATGACAGACTTCTGTTTGCAGTATCAGTATTGTCAGTACTGATATGAATATGCTATAACGCATGAGTAAATCTGCAACATCATAAATATAGTAATATAATTATCTAGTTATGGACGAATTGATTGAATCATTAACTATGATTTAATAGTTATGATTGAACGTAATTATTTTATTCTTGAATTTCTTTCTTGGCATTTCATCTTCCATCCACTAACGATTATTTGAATAATTAAACTAATTAGTTAATTCAGAAGTTGTCATCATTTTAATTTTTAGCTGAAGGCGATCTACTACTGCTGTAAACTTTCAACCTTCAGCCCTTATTTTTAATATACCTGTAATACAAATTTATGTTTCTTGTGCTATATAATAATATAGTTTGGAAATATATTAAAGTCAATACAGCAATCGAAGCAAATTTATAATCCTCCACTTTCAACTATACGATATATTTCCAATCTACTCATTCTACTCATTCTACTTTATTTCTTTTTTTAATTCCATACTCTTACTGCAAAGTAGGTGTGCGTATATTTTATGATACTACTGAAGGATTATATCACCCCTTTCACTCTAAGATTAACAATACCAGCAAGTATATTGCGGTGTTGCATGAATTAAATTACACTCTCAGTATAAATATACAACGAGGTTATCAGACTGTTTGATTTTAAAGGGTTATTGCCTGTTAATTAAATAGTACTGGAATGAACATCAAAGTTGGAAAAATAACTTAAAGAAAAATCCATGTAGATTTTTCTAGCATGACTGATATAACTCTCAGTACTTTAAACTGGCAACGTCATTATTTGTTTTACAGTACTAGAATCATAATACAGAATGAACCTACATAAATAACTGACTTGTGAGTAAAGTTTTATTGCCTTAGTAAGATTTTTTTCTTCGCTTATTATTATTCGTGATAGGCAAGTGTTAGTAATGTCAAATAGCTTGAACCAAAGGGAAGTATGTGTCTTTACTTTCTTACAAGTCTCTACATCAACCCAGCAGCCGATTCTCCGTTGATGTATTTTTTCTTGATATGAAATTCCTTAAATTTACTTTTCTGTCTTTTCCAAATATTTTTTATTTGACAAAGTCATATAAAATTGGTAATAATTGTTCCATATCTGACATTATGAACATCAAATTTCTATCTTATAATGTTCTTAATAAAAAAAATAATAACAATTTGTTAATTGTAATATATTAACAATTTGTTGAAGCTCTCAACAACTAAGATCTCAACTCAATGACAGGCAGCAATACGGGAGCTTTATCTAAAAAACAGAAAGCTTTTACTTTTATTATATCCTACAGCATTAGAATTTTACATGATCAACTTCAATAGTTCATTATTCATTATCACAATACAACCAGTATATTATTTTGATAACTTCATTGGATATGTTGGAATTTACTGAATTGTGGCTTTATCTCCCCTGAGTTGTAACAATTCTCATTTAATTTAATTTAACATATTAAATGATTGAAATAATTATGTTTGCAGTACACTTATTTGAATAGTAAACTACAGTATATTTGCTCAGAATTATTAATAATAAACTGTATCAGATTTTTTGTAAAAATCCTGATACAGTTTATCGCAAAAGACCCAGGTGTGATTTGTAAATAGCAGGTCTCAAAATGACATTGAAATGTTCATTGAATGAAATATTCATTGAAATGTTCATTGAAAGTTCAAGATGTAGCATTTAAAGATGGATATTTCAGTGTAGCAAGAATATTTCATATTGAAATCAGCAATAAATATTGTTTTTTGAACAGTTATGAACAGTTAATGATGTTTTGTTGAAGTGACAGTAATTTTCAAATTGTTTAAGTGAACACTTTAATTTTAATGTTATTGAAATTGGAATTGGTTACTGTATATATAATTTATAAATTTAATGCATTATAGTTCTCATAGTGCGTCACAGAATTTCGACTTCTTTATTTTTGAACCTACAACTTCGAGATTTTAATATGTTAAACTTTGAAACAGTTTAAAGAATATCCGAAGTTTCAAAAAAATCCATTTGGTAGTTTTTGTGTATTTATTTTCCAAAGTGGAAAAATTTCCCATTACTTTGTACATGTTGGTGAATCTTTCTACACCGAGCTGTACAAACAAATAATGGGAAATTCTTCCACTTTGAAAATTAAATACGCAAAAGGTACCATATGGATTTTTTTAAACTTCGGATATTGTTTTAAACTATTTCAAAGTTTAACATATTAAAATCTCGAATTTATAGGTACAAAAATTAAGAAGTCGAAATTCTGGGACGTCACTATATGAGAACTATGAATAATAAAGTGACTTCTCAGGAAATTACATTTTTTATTATACCATTTATCTATCAAAATGAAAATAATATATAAATAATTAAGATATGTGAAATAATTGTTGCATCGTATCTTAATGTATTGATAAAAGCTCGTGCATTAAATTCCTGAACAAAATAAAAAATCCGATATGAAGTGAAATCTCCACAGCAATTTTTTAGCATAAATGTTCAATTGCTGTTCGCAAATATTCAAGTTATTTTAAGCTCAATTAGGAAATATCTTTGAGTTAAAAAAGTAGTATTATTGCTGTTTTGTTATTCGAAATTATTTTATTGTGAACTTAAATAATGTCTCGATCTTTTTTAATAACCGAACTGTTCAAGTCTAATTTATAATTTTCTGTAAATAGAAATGTTTTCACCATTATAGTCTGACGGAAGAACACAATGTCCCTTTCTGAAATGTCAAGATAAGCCATCAGTTCCTTGAATTTATTACAACAACGTTGCTTTTACAAAAAAGATTATATAGGTGCAGCTTTGGACAAATGCGTCTTTGTTACCGAATATCTAAGTCTGATGGCTATCACAGTATTGGAAAAGAAGATACGATGGAAATAATTTGTATTTTCTCTTTGATAATAAAATTAAATAATCTAAAATTAAACCACCCGTAGATTTATTCCGTACCAACCGTTTGACTATTGTGTTACTTTTATAATTTATATAGTCATCAATGTTTATTTATGAATAGAATAGTTACACACCTTTCGGAATATTTTTGTATATAAAAATATGATAACGAATATATAAATTGAATTATATATAAAAAGTATGAGCACTGACCTTTCAGATTGAATTTTTAACCACATATAATTTAAATTAATGAAATTTACAAAATGAAAAGGAAAGTACGTACTTGTTTGCTACCGGTACTTCGTGCTCTCTTTCCTTTTTATTAAATTATTTACTCATTGCAATTATGACAGAAATTTATTATTGTACGGCATAACTATTACTATTTTATTAGCTGTATACAGGGTGGCCCCCCAAAATTAGAACACTTCATGTTTATAATGGGATAATTTCTGAAATATTGAAGTTAGAAAGATGAAATAAAAACCATTTGAAAGCACATCTTGTTGTATTTCCAAAAATTTATAGTTTTGCAAAATTCCGCATAAAACGTGTTTTTAATAAAATTTTCAAACATGGTATATTTCTACAATTTTTTTTTCTAATCCATCGTAAACTATATAACATATATCATTTACTTTCCTTAATTATAATTAAATTCTCTTTTTTTCCAGAAGATATCACTTTTTCTTTTAACTGCAGTAGTGGTCACTTACGTTTTATTCTATCTGCCGTAGGACTGTAGCGGCATGAATATGTCATGAATTATCATAAAACCGTATATTTGTTGAAAGAAAACAAGAAAATCTTTCATTTGGTTTTTGTTTCGACTGTCTATCTTCATTATTTCAGAAAATATGACGTTCTAAAAAAAAGTCTCACTTTTTTTTGGGCCACCCTGTATATCTATAGCAATTTCAGAAAACTACTGTAGAATGTGATACTGTATTATACAAATAAGTGAAAAAAAAAAATCTCATGTACATTTAAATATGTGATGTTTCCTCAAGTATAGAGAGTACAATTTTATTTAATTAAAATAATGAAACTTACAGTATCTTGGTACTTTTGTGTATACTTATATGAAAAACTTATTTTATCTAAATAGACAAAATGCCATTCCCCTTCAACAAAATTACAAAAGTCTAGCCACCCTTTCGACGTAAGCCGGGACCTGTAATATGTGAAGCTGCTGGTTTTATATATTATATGTACAAGTTATTAAGTCTTGCCAAGTTCTGAAGAGAAGGACTGATGATTAAATTAAAGGAAAGTTTTAGCGACGTTTATTATAAACATTCCATACCACGTTGTCAAATGTACCTAGAAGTTTTCACGGAGTTAGAATAATATTTTGCTTGCTGGAGTAGAAACGTTAGCTTTCAGCCTTTCACGCCTCAAGTAAAGTGGCAAATCATTAAATACTATAAGATATCAAATGTTAAACGTGGGAGGTGAATCCATACACTTACGCAGAATCTTCAGTTTTCAGACTCTGTGATAATGGATATTTTCTGAATGAAACTGTAACAAACGTTTTTATGTCTATCTTCAAGCTTTATTAAAACACAATCTTCTATTTTTCATAAATCCTTGCAAGAACATCACTTTCAAGAAGTTCGACTTATTATTATGGAAAAGAAATATCAGAAGTATTGAACAAAATAAAGCAAATAAAGTCAATAAAATTATTAATAAATCCTAGTTGCTAATGTACTGATTAAATTTATAATCTATCAGAAATATAAAAGGTTTCATATTTTGTCACTAAAAATGGAGGATTTTACTGCTAGAGCTCGCTGACCTGAGTGACCTCCTCCATCAAATATTATTCTCCTGCCTATCTGACCACGATGATACGCAATACACTTACGTAAAGGTAAACTCAATAATATCATGGAAAACCTATTTTCTTTTCAGTAAACATTTAAAAAAATAATACTGTTTTCTTTATTTGAACTTTTTATTTTCAAGTAATTTCCACAATTCTTAATATTGTGTTCTTTATTATCATATACGTGGGTGGTGCTGATAACATTGCAAATTATAATGTAAATGAAATGTAGACATTATCAGAACGTTTAAAAACAAACTAGATTTGCTGGGCAGCTTAACTTTCCCAAATTATCACAAAAGTTTCAAAGATAGTTGCAAAAACTATTGCATACGAAATTAAGTTAAAGATTTACGAGTCGTGCTGTGCTTCGTTGCCACATTTAGAACTGTATAGTTGATATAAAAACAGTGTAAAGACAGAAAAGATTTGACTACATTGTTCTCCGGCAGTTTTGGCATATGCAAGTGTATTCTAAATTATCACCAAAAATGATTTCTAATAATGACTGGAATATAATAGGGCAGGCTATATATTTTTATAATTTGTGCTACAGTAAAACCTGCTGCACCAATATTGTTTTTTTTTTCTGTAAGTATAAATATACATAAAATTGCAGGTCTTTCTCAAATATCAAATGTATATAATTTTCTGCGCTATGCAGACCCTAATCAAAGAAAGAGAAGAGAAAAGGTTCTATTTTTATCCACAGAAATTTATTACTATAGTTTTATAGAAATTCTGTAACTGCAGTCTCACAACAATAGAAGTATACCGTGCATTGCAAGTTGCTGTTCATCAAAAGCTGAACTTTTTAACAGTGGACCAGGTCAGGATTGAGTGGAAAGGTTATTTTTGGAACTATACGCGTATATAGCAAACAAATTCAATATAATATAATAGAGTTAGTATTTGAAATATTTTAATGTAAATGATATGTCTCTGGATAATACTATTTCGTAGCTTCTTTATTAATGAAGAACAATTACACAAGTATAAATTTCTATTATGAAAAGTTAGCATGACAGATTACGTAACCAATATACTGTTTTTTATGCTGTGGAAAGGAAACATAAACAGAATGATGACGTCACTATTCTGTGATAACGTAAGATTAGCTCTTTTAAACTGCAGTCACATAATAGTCTTCAAATTTTGTTGTGTTACGATTGGTAAATCCATAAATGAAACAAAATCTTTGTCAATATTTCAGCGAAGATCCTTCACTTTTATC
>JAQIWE010003865.1:0-11349 GCA_034698565.1 Campodea plusiochaeta | reverse complement strand
CTACGACAATCAGAAACGCTGACTTTCTGAAGGCCCGGGGGAGGGGGGGGGGCTGAAAATATTAAAATACGGGAGCGTCGCAGACCGTCCGTGAAGCGCGAGCGAAAGAAAATTTGAAAAGTTCTGGTTAAAAACTACTTATTTTAGACAATTTTTCTTGATATTTTGTAAACTTTCGGCCCAAAATATCCAATAATTTTTTCAGTTTTTCTTATATTTGCTTTATTTATCTACGTTTTCTTTCAATTTACACGCCTGAAAGTGTATGCGAGAAAATTTAAACAAAAAATGAATTATAAATGTTGATTTCTCCTATTTTAGTCTAATTTTATTCTTTCAGTTCTTATAAATAAAAACAATTTCAGTGTTAAGAAAATTTTGAAAAAAAAAGAAATGTTAATTTCCATATAATTTAAAAAAAATATTTAAAAAAAGAAGATATTTTCACTGAATTTCGGGAGGGGCTGAGCCCCACCTGGATTGGTTCAGTGGGGGCTCGGAGCCCCCGAGGACTCGGCGCCACTATCGACAATTGAGCTTTTCCACTCAAATTTGTAGTATTTATTTCGTAAATTTGTGATGTTTCTTTAAACAATAGATTAGAAAACAGAACCCCCCTCCAAAAAAAAAGAAAAAAAAAGACGTTTTTCAAGAATAATTTTAGAATAAAAAATAATTATATAATTTTTTTTTTTTTTTTCAAATGTGGAAGGCTTACAACATTGCACAGTTTGTTTTCAATGCTGTACTATTCCATATACTGCAATAAATAATGACTGGAATATATATTTGAAACGTTTAATTTCCAGTCTCCACATTTGATTTAAATACCAACTTTTTTTAATTGCTCGTAAATAATACGATTTCTTAACTGCAAATTTCTAACTGAAGAACACCTTTCGACAGGTGCAACTTATTCCAACTATGTATCTTTGTACCTCATCATGACTGTACACTAAACCGGTGTACAGGTCATAGAAACGAAAAGTATAAAAATAAACTACGGAAATATACAACCGTATAAATGGATATCAATATATCTAATTGCTTCTGCAATAATATTTGAAAGGGAATCGTGATTTAACTTTCAGTTATGGAATTATATTGTGGTATCATAATACATGCACAATCATGAACACATGTTTTTGCCCTTACGGATACTTCATTAATTTTCATTCGTTTGTTTCTGATGAGGTTATGAAATATTATGGAATTCATATTTTTAGCCGGTTTCATATTTTGTGCTGTAAAAAATAGCTTGATTTGCAAAATAATAACTGTATAATTTATTTCAACCGTGTTGTCGTCATAAATTTATACACAAATATTCATAATCAGCAAGTTGTCCACAGAAGGGTATAAATAATATATATATTTTTTTTAATTAATTTTTCCATTTTCAAAGATTAGAAGTATAAAGTCGTGCACTGTCCCACTGTGAATAAATAGTTTCAACACACTGAAATCTGAAAATAAAGATTTCGCTGGAAATATAGAAATGAGCAATGTCACAATAATACAGTAGTATATTTACAAACGTCAGTAATATAAATATTCATCCACGTTTACAAACAACTGGAATTTTACAGAACAGATTATTATTTGGTAAGTTTCATCAAAGTTTTAATAATTATGCAATAAGAATTTTTTTTCCTCAATTTATAACTACACAGTTATATCTTACTATTAATGTTATATTTGCTTTAGGATTATTTAATAAAAAAAATATATAGTTTTCTTTCTTTATCTCCTAATTTTGAGGGGGGGGAGTATTATATTCTATTTTAGAATGTCATCCGGTCTTGCTATAGTCATAATTAACATCCATTTCATTCTCGTGAAAATTATTTCTCGTCTATCATTTTATTTAAAAATGAAAATATTAATCAGATTAAATGTCTCGTTGAAATTTATGACAGATTTGACATTTTGCTTCTACATAAAATCAGATTAACTCCATTACTGACGAGGAAGTAAAAGAAAAAACGCATTTTCATTTTTCTCTTTGCTAGAATACTGGTATGATTTCATTTCTGGTATTTTGGAATCGTTTTTGTAGTAAATAAAATATTACAAATGAAGAAAATTTCAGCAAGATTACACTCAACCTAACTTAACTGACCTAAATACAGGTGTTATTATGTGCCATTGAGAAGTTTGGGTTGCAGATATATAAGGATATATGATATTTCTACACATTTTTATCGGCTAAAAGATGTGACAAGTATGTACTCTTACAAACATATAAAATAAAATATTTTATTTATATCAGGTTGGTTGAAAACTTAGTGTTAACATATAGACTCCTCTCAATCGAGTTCCATCACTTTTTGTATCGAAAGTCCAGCCACAGTAAATTAATTTTATCGCATATATTTTATCGTACACCTAATTAATTTACTTTAAATAAGCAACAGTTTTCCTTAGTTAGTCCAGTTACTTTAGGTTAGATTTTTACGTGTTATATATACTAACTTTATAAAAGACAAAACCGATTGGTGATTTAGGGGAGCAATGGCGTCATTTGGGGGGTGCAGAGGGGACCGTGGCTCCACCCTGGATTTTCACTCTTCTTAAAAAATTAAGAAAGAAAATAAAAATAACGGGGGGAAATGTCAAAATTGTTATGAAATGTAGCTAAATTTCCTTTAAAATTGTCGAAATCTTTTGAAATATAACGATTTTTACTGATAAATGTCTTAAATCGGCAAAAATGGCTGAAAACCGGTGATTTTATCCATGAAAAACATAAAAATTTCGCTTATTTTTCTGCTAATTTTCTTTGCCCGTCCCTTGGCAAAAGGTGAAATGACTCCCCTGTAGGGGAGGAAGCGATTACATCAATGAGAACCAAAAAATCGTAAATTTTCTCAACTTTCGACATTTCCAACATATAGAACATCGGGAAGATTTACTTGGAAATGAAAAAAAAAAAAGTTCCAGAAACCCAAAAATTACATCAGTCCAAGACCCATTTAGTTTCAAGTATTTTTAGCATCTTCCATGGGAAACTGTTGTATTTGCCCTTGGACTAAACCTACGACAAAGCTCTTCCTTATTTTATGCACAAAAGTATAAATTTTATTAGTTCTGCAATATTTTTTAACCTTTATAAAAATCTTCTCATGGCAATAATTTCATTTCCCAGTGATCTATTATTTTGTTCCTGATCGTTCTTATACCAGTTCATTGCATAACACTTTATGGTAATCAATTTAAATAGTAATCCTGTTGATATGAGAAATGTTTTTTGATGTTTCCAACATATTTCTGTAACATTTTTATTAAAATTAATTAAAATAATTATTTTATCCCGTGAATAATTTTTCACTTTCCTCACATATGTATTTTTCTGTTATTTCACAGGAAAAATGAATTTACGTCACAGACAGTTCAAGTATATTATAATTAACACACATGTAACCTTGGGCGTTAAAAACATATACGCTGTCTATTACTTCATGGATAATATAATAAGTTTGTATAATAATTACTGCGAAATATATCATATATGTTCAATATAATCTTCTTTACTGTGTTGTAGATTATAATTATTGGCGTTTAATAATAGCCTGTGTTAGATAATAAAATTATATGTATCTCTGTATATACGAGTATTATACATTTAATCAATAGCAAAACACTGTTTGAAAATATAGTGTCATAATTTATTATCGGGTTCATTTCTTAGTAGAACAATTGTAATTTTTCATCAAATACTAAATTTTGTTTAAAGTCACAAAAGCTGTTATAGAGTATTTATATAATCGTTTATCGATCTCGCTATTTTGGTACGATATATCGATACATATATTTTTTGTTACTGAATATTTTTACCTATTTAATTTTCATTTTTTTTTTTAAATCTTGATAGTATAGCAGATGATGAACTAATATGGCAAAACTTAAAACTAATCCCAAAGAACTAAATACAAATTACCTGGTTAGTTGTTTAAAAACAAAATAAAAAGAAAGATTAATAATATAAAATGTGTGGTTAAGAATTGTTATTGCATAAATGTTAAAACATTAGTAGTTCTATTTTCTTCATCAATGAAACTTCTCCGAATAAACTTAACCTTTTTTGTAGGTTGGTCATCTTCAGAAATTTTTGGATTGGCACTTCACAAATTGATTAAAATATCCAGCCCACATCGTTTTCATAAACAGAGGTCAAATGCTTCTTTTAAAATAACTATGTTAATTTTCTCAGAGTTTTTACGTTATTATGACATCAGATGTTTCTTTGCTCCAAAAATACAATTGTTCAACTGTTTTTAAAATCATTTTGAGCAATACATAATTTACTATTATTGTATTGTTTTTATAATTATATTTTATGATTTATAAAAAAATGTGCATTTTATAATTAAACGTGACATCTGCTAACTGTATAGGAAATAAATTAATTGAATTGAAAAGCGCAGCAGCCTGAAAAATTGTAGTGGTAAATTCTGTTCATGGCTGAATAACTCACATTATAATGATATAAAATTCAACAATAGTTTTATGTTGCGTAAAAATAATAATTTGGAGATCATGAATACAATGATTACAGTTTTTTCCCCTCTTCTTTAACTTTAAATTTTGAAACCTCTAGAATTAATTGTTTAGAACAGTGTGAAATATTTGAAGAAATTCTTTTTCGGAATTCCATCCTTCAACTAATCAGCATAATTATAATTATAGACTTCATTAGTAATCTCATCGCAGTTTTTTATTCTTTCTATCAGCAAAAGTATGTTGAAATTCCAAAGTAATGACTGAATTATTTACTTATCAGCAAGAAAAATATTCGTAAGAAAATTTTGAAAATGCGTGTTATCTGTATAAACGCAATACTAAATCAAATGTAAAGCGGAAACATAATTAGTTCGTGGTATTTCAAATCTTAAAATGTCTAGATAAAACTCAACGAAAAAAAATAAATTCTTAAAATTTTATATTTAAAGGTGATTGACCTAATCCTATATTTTGGATACCTGAGATTATTTATATGAAAACAGCTAGCTCTCTTTTTCCTTCTTTTTCCCATTTCATATAAACTAAAATAATAAAGTAAACAAAGAATAGGTCAAAGGTCATCGTATACGGAGATGTTTCATTTATTTAATACACACATTCAGTACTCTTGTACTCAAACGTTATACAAACAAATGGACAAAAAGTAAACAAATGCTCTCATTTATTTTTGTTCTTCAATCTGATGCACAAGCTACAACAACTGTCATAATTTATCGCTGTACAAAATTAATGAATTGTCTTAAAGACGAATTAACTGCGGCATGATAAAAAGAACAAATCTAGAATATTTAGTAGCTATACACATAGGTCTGCAATAGAGTTACATTTTGCTGATATTAATTCGTCTTTTTATTAATTTACTTCTAAACATTAGAACGAGTTTAAGTAAGGAACATACATGATCTTACATCTGCTGATCGTAATATTATATCACGTATGCATGTATCTGTATAATTTGGCATGCATTTCATAGAAAGCTTGTAAAATCGCGAGCGGTCAGCAGTTTCAGAAATATATTTTATGATTACCGATAATGAGTTTTCTTATTGCAATACAATAACATATAATACTTTAAAGGAGCAATATCACTGTATAACATTTTGATTTATTATACATATAGCTATAAAAATTGCTTTTGGCGGGTACTTGACGACATGGCGTATACTGTCGTTGTTTTAAAAAATTTGTTTCTTTAAAAAGAAACACTTGGTTGAATCTCAGGTTGAATTCCTCATAATAGATCTTTTATAAATTATAAATACTCTTATAGAAATAGTATTCTATCTAAAAAAAAACTTTTTTCTTTCATTGCTGAACCACTATTCCAATTCGTTTGGATTCTATACCACTAAACTTGTGTATTTCGAAAGCAAATATTTTGAGTGAATTTGTGATAGAAGAAACGATACGATAAAATTTTATGTGATCTTTTCCACTAACAATATCAGAATAAATATAGAGTTATCAGAACAGAAGTGATCAAATAAGGACAGCTTTTATAGAAAGAAATTCTTGTTTCGGTTCTATTATAGAAAATAAATGCCTTTCCGATCGTTATTTACGTGAAATATTTTATCTAGATATTTAACTTTGAGTACTGTCTGTATATATAATATAGAGCTATATACAAAAGTTCATTGAGAACAGTAATATTCAGTAAATACAAAAAAAAATGATTAAAAACATTTTTTAAGTTCGTGGATTTATAGAATAAAATTATTTTTACTCAAGTGTTATAAAAGCCTAATTTTGCTTATAGTTTATATATTCCTACTTTCTCCGAAACTCCATTTGATCATTTTTCGATCCGAAATCTGGTTTCGATATTACTGCATTGACTTATAATTTTTACGATCGAGTCGGATCAACGTTTCATTTTGAAATTCCACTAGATTATTATCAACAACTGAACTCAAGAACACAAAAGACAGTTTTAATAGTGTTTTTGAGGCTAGATGTTTCTTGCATAATATTTTGGTAATAAAATACGGTCTAAAACTTCCAAAAATAGGTATAATTTCTCAAATTTTCAACTAACAAACTTTAGTCTTTATCAAGAGAATGTTAAAGACTAAAGTTTGGTAGTTGAAAATTTGAGAAATTATACCTATTTTTGGAAATTTAAAACCGTATTTTATTACCAAAACATTACAAAAGACAGTATTCCTCTACAAGACCATCACCAGAGTCATCATAATGTTTGGAATAAAATAGCTCTCCATCATTGGGATGAACACTAAACAAGAAGTTATGTAATCATTATAATCGAGGGGCTGTTCACTTCCATATTGCGGTGTACAGGTTTGACCGTACTGCGACCCGTATTGCAGGCGTATTGAAACCATATTGAAGACGTATCGCAATCTTATCGATTTAGCTTATTGCGATCGTATTGTGGTGTGCATAAAAAATAACTGAACACCCACTCACAACATTATTAAGATCAACTCTTCGTCATAATAACCTCGTACAGGAAGAGATTTTAATACAATACTTTTTCTAAATTCTTTTGTTTCTCTATTTCTTTGACGTTTGGCAAGTGTATATGAAGTGGTCTACTATATATATACTCCCACAATTCTATCCATTCGTTTTGAGTAAGAGTGACATTTTGAAAAGTGCATTCTTAAGAAAGAATGGACAGTGGAAAAGCTTAGGGAGAATGGAAGTAAGCAAAACCATTCCAAATATTGCTTTCCGAAGAAGGAAGAGAAAATATATTCCTATTCAAACTATATCTACTTCCAAGAGTTTACCCTGGAAGTGGAAGAGTTTTACTTTTGTATGAGAAGTGGATTATGACTTTCAGTTTTGCATAACCAATATTCGACATTTAGACTTGTTTATATAAACTGTGACAGAAATGTCATATGTTATAATATGATTATCTTCTGCTAAAGATCAAAAATATATGAGTTAAACTGAGAGGAGGATAATTATACCGTTTATAGGATAACTTCTTGAATGAAAATCACCATTATCACCCCAAAGAGATAATTATGTGGAACTAATGTTCTATTAAATATTCTCGACGCAATTTTACTTATTTTAGTTAGTTAGCTGAACTGTTTTATTGACTTCAAATTAATATTACTTTGGTAATTATTTTATGCAGAAGACCCCAAGCTTCGGAAGAAATACTAAAGAGCTTCGGCAGAAGTACTGCCTGAAATGTATAGAACGAAATGCAAAAATATATAGCTAACTTCAATTCTGCAGAATTTTTTTCGGTAAAAATAACAATCGATAAATTTTGTTAGCAGTTGAGACTGCTTGAGTATATAAGTAAGGAATGCAACCCCACCAAGAGTAGAAATGCAAAATGAGAGAGAAAAGAAAAAAATGCAACTCCAAGCAGGAGATGTTGGAATTTTCAGCACTTTTGTTCTACCTACAACTTTACAAACATAAACAACCTATTTCCTTGTAAAATATTATCTTTGTCCGTTCATCGATAATAATGAGTTACTCACTTAACTTATGCTCCAGATAATTAGGATTTTAACATTTCAAAATGTTGTAAATTATCTTAGAAAACATAAATGTTCAATCCTCTATTATTTCACAGGATAATACCCATCAATAAATATTACAAGTTATTCGAACAACTGGTTTGGTATTGTTTTAAAAACTACTAGTAAAGTTGAAGCTAGTTTTTGCAATTTATTCCTTCTTTATTTATTTTTTTCAACTTGTTTTTATGCAGAATAAATGCAACCAAATTGCATCTGCAATGAAATATTCGTAACGGTACGGATTTTCCACGTATCCACATCGCTGTTAATATAGTGAGTAGCTTTTTCGTATATTCCTTAAATTAAAATTATTATCCTTTATTAATATTTATATGCTGAAAATTCTGTTACTGAATTCGTGTACCTATAGATCATTATTTCTTCCACTGTGTAAGTTTTATACAAATATCCGAGGAAATTTCCGTTTCTAATAAACAAACTTACTTGATGCATTTTAATTATATTGCAGCTCGGTCAACAATGTGGAGTTGATTTTGGAAAAACCTGATTTTCTCCATGTATTGTTATGGGTTTAAAACGTGAAAGTCACTTCTAACTCGACATTACTCTTCGAGTCGCGGTATATAATATTATTATATATATACCCAATGTTATGGGTTTAACTCTTTACCAATAATAATTCATATTCAAGAAGGCTCTATACTCAGACAGTAATACAGAATTATTCCTATTGTAAACTCATTTATTCATTTCAATAAACTCGAAAATATACGGAATAATTCTGTGTTACTGTTTGAGTATAGAGCCTTCTTGAATATGAATTATCAATCAATCTCAACAATCCACAATTTCTTACCAATAATAATCAAATTAAGAGATATTCAGCATAATAAACTATAATGACTTCTAAATGTGTTCGACTTTGGATACAACTCGAAAATAGAGCGTTTTTTCATATTTCCGTTTTATATATAACTTTGTTTTCACTATATTCGGCATTAATTTACTTTTGCACTTTGATCTGCTCAATGATATAATATATTTGTGTAATGTAGAGTTTCCGCAATTTTTTTCATATTTTTTATAACCATTTTATTGCCGATATTTAAAGAATAAAGTCCATCTGATTACATTATTTTTATAAACAATTTCAAATAGTCTGCCTACGATGATTCCATTTAGATAAACTGTCGGGACTATATCATTAATATAAATCGTGATATCATTGACTGACAATGAGTACGTAATATCTAAGTCGAATAATCGCGTTAATATTACTGATAACTCCATAAGTGTCTCTTTATTATGAGAAAAATTGTTCGTACTTTATCGCACGATAAATATTCTGCAATCATGTGTCTGATAAGTGTCTGACTTTATACAAAATCAGCTTCTAGATATTTCTTCGTGTACAGTAACAAAACGATTATAATAAGAACTCAATTCTGTATAAAAAGAGTAAAAGACTGAAATATATATGAATAAAATGTATAGCCAATATCGAGGTAAACTTTTCCCTTTTCTTCTAAAAAAGGAGGACTTTTATTTTGAACTTAAACCTGTATTTTTTTACAGCGGGAAGCTATCTTTTCCAACACACAGATGACAGATCCCGTTTTACTTTCTTTGTTCCCTATTGTATTCGCTTTCCCGAGAGACCGCTAAGCTGTGTTGGAAAGATGGCTTCTCACAGGAAAAAATACCCCTTTAAATTTCTCAAATATCAACGGTTTGGGCTACTTGATTATTTCTAAATGAATGTGTATTTCGTTTTCCTATATCAGTTGAGCGAATCAGCGACTAAACGTAAATTAGAATATTATTATATATTTTTTCTCAACAACAATCAAGAGGTTCGGTATAGATCTACTGCATAATATATCCTTTGGCGAACATCTTCCCTGTTATTTTCACGTATCCCACAATTCATCGGTGTTGTGATGTTATCCCCTGGATATAATAAATATTGATTTGTAACACTCATAAAAATTAATGCAAAAATCTGAAAATATGCTCAAATTAAAGCTAGATTATGATAGGAACCAAATTCTATATCTTTTCTGACTTGATTTCTGCTTAAAATTATAGGGATTTAAAATAGTTTGTTAATAAATTATTAGTGTTTTCTAAAATCCATTTTAATTGAATGTAATTGACTTTTCACGTGTTTCAAATTATATAGGATGAACTTTCACCTAATTGCACTTTCAAATCTACAGCCGGAAGTAAGTTGCTTTCTGACAAACCTTTCATTGATACACCCTGTGTATTTTAAGAGTACATAATTGTACTAAGCCCAAAATTCGGTAAATTATACTTTAGGAACTACAAAAAGTATACGGAGTTGAAGGAGCAAAATTATGAAACTCTTGTTTTCTCTTTTCTAGAAACATAAAAGCAGTTTATTGCGCAAAAAGTACAAAAAGATCATTAATTTAAATGACCATAATTCTGCAAACTTTTTAATA
This sequence comes from Campodea plusiochaeta, assembly GCA_034698565.1. NCBI lineage: Eukaryota > Metazoa > Arthropoda > Diplura > Rhabdura > Campodeidae > Campodea > Campodea plusiochaeta. The sequence goes on along the minus strand of JAQIWE010003865.1, from coordinate 881 downwards.
GAATTTCTTACTATTTTCCAGTTTTTAGCTTTCTATATTGAAATCCAAAACCGTTCGTACTTACAATAACCAATATAATTATTATGGAAGAAGCGATATATGAGAATATGTCGTCGATAAATAGTAGTCACATACAGTTCCGCTGTTTCTCAAAACAGCGTCACATGATGAGCCATTTAAACCTTCAAAAACAGTAAACCTATGAAACACGCCTCGGACTACTTTCATTATAGGGTCGGGATATGATAGTTGGTGCATCTCCTACCCATTTGCATTCACTTTCCAAGCACACAAAACATTGATCAGTTCACATTGGCTGCAATTAAAATCTCATCCAAGCCATTTTTTGATGAAAGTGTGTGTCTTTATGATGGTTTTGTGATAAAACTATCACTTACATATACGTCAAATTTTAATGTAAAGTAAGAAAACACCCATACTTTTTAATAAAAAAAGAATTAGACTTCTATCTCAAACAGAAACGGATTTATAAGCATATGCCGAGATTCTCGTCCTTCAAAGTTCTTGGGTCTAGATAAATAGTTACTTTATTCTCTGCTACCTTGAATATTATTCTGTAAGGTAGGATCGGTATTCTTGTGAGTTTTGTGATAAACCAAGTTGAATAATATTGAATTATTGTAGAGTTTATAGGACAGTGTTATTGCTCTGCTGTCTCTAAGTCGCACTTGTACAAAAGTACTGTAGTAGAAGAAATATAATATCAGTACCTGAGGACTATATAAGTTTTATTGCAGTTTGTTTTCGTGGTATCGGTAAGTGAGAGATATACCATATTTTGTAGTAGAAGATTCTTTGCGTAAACAAAGGAGTATTTTTTCACAACGGGAATAATCTTTTCCAACACACTTAAGCCGCTT
>JAQIWE010003864.1:0-11350 GCA_034698565.1 Campodea plusiochaeta | reverse complement strand
AATAAAAATAATGATTTGAGACCTTACCTGGTGCGTTATACAAATTTCAAATTTTGGCCAATCGTAATTTTAATTTTAGGTGGAGACATGCGGAGAGAAAGATTTATATACTTTCAATAAACAGTTCGTTTATTTCAGATTACATCTTTTACTGATAAATGTAAGTGATTACAATCATGAAAAAAAAATTGAACCACCACTAAAAGCATGTATGTTTTTCAATCCATTTTAGAAGTATTTATAATTATTTATACTTATAAATCCGTAACTAAAAAGCAATAACATGAAACACTATTTTTTTTCTTGCATATTTCTTATTCACTTCCTTCGGTATTTCGCATTCTTTAGGAAAAAATAATATAGAACGCAACATGAAATAAATTTGACAAAAATAAAACATATTACCCTTGAGAACATCTATTTATTACATTCCTGTTCAAAAGCTCGCAAAAAAAATATATTTGCAGTAATATCATACTTTGTATGGCATGATATTACACTGTTACAGTATATTTCACATGACTAGTTTCTTATATAAAATGGGTCTCTGGGTGAAAAGTACAAATAATATATGTCTCTCAGATATATATATATATATATATATAAAACAGAAACTGCGTAGATTTCATGAATATTCTTATAAGTTACAGGTAACGAATCATTGCGCAAAACGTGATAATTTCAGAATTAATGACGCTAGAAAGACGAAATAAAAACTAGATGAAGGAGAATCTTGTTCTCCTTTCAGAAATGTAACTGATTTATTTTTATGGCAATCCATGGCATGTTATGGCAGCTACAACCTTCCACTTAAAAAGTGTGTCTATAGGGCAACTAATCAGTGTCGTAGCCTGAAACTTATTACTGTATCGGTGAATCTGCAGCGAAGATAACTATAATACTACGAAGATCAAACGAAACTTTACTGCGCATGTCAGGCGCCGTGCCTACATTTGAGTGTTTTGGAACCTAGTTTGGGAGCCACCTGGCGGTCACGACTCGAACCTCTTCCCAATCAAACAGCCATTGCACGTTTTTCAAATGGAATTTCTTTTCATCAACATCATACTATTTACCTACGTTTTTTCATCCGATCAGAAAAATATTTTTCACAGCAGGTTTTTAGTTATCATCTTATGGGGCGAGTGTCATGCCACCATGCGGCTACGACCCTGCACTACAAAAACAATTGAAATTATTTTGTCTTAACCTAAAAATAGTTTTTTCCACCCTATGATCTGCAGGTACTAATAGAGGAAGAATTACATGGTTCGAAAGAAAAACATATACGAAATTAAATGACTCAACCAATATAAAATGGACTTAACTCAGCAACTTATACGAAGCCGTGCTGATTGTTTAACAGTACAATTTATTTTCAACCCGCGAATGTACAAACAGCACAATTTAGCAATTTAAAGCATGCAACCATTACACCAGGCTCGCATGAAGTATTGCATAAAGTACAGGATATAAGTAGAAATTGTTTGAGGGAATCCTTGTGTTTTTTTGTTTTTTTGGACGCTGTAAGATATATGCGATAGTAAAATGAAGACTTTTAAAACTTTAATTTTATTATAGAATAGGAAAAGACAGGATAATTCTCCTTAAATTATTCTACATAATTTTCCAGTTTGAATATTATAGTACCACCTCGACAAAAATGAGTACTGTTTTCTTTTAAAACTGCCACATTTCTAAAGTGTCTCAATTTCACATATTACAGTGTAATTGTTTAGTTGGTTTTGAGGAATACACAAGGCTTTTTTCATTTGTGATATTATTGTTTATATTTCCTACTTGGCAGAACATTTGTGGTAATTTTGATGCGTTGAATTCTGTTTTAAGTGTACATTATTTAATTTAAGTAATTAAACAATAATAAAAAATATTTCATAATAGAGTATAATTACTGCAGATAAGAAAGCACCATACGAGATTCAAAAGTTTTAGCGTACTGATTTTTCTACACTTAACCAGGCAACATATAATTTATTTTATGAACATACTTGTAGATATGTAGATGGTGCTGTGCTAAAGACTAACTCAACCGATCGAGTTAAAATCAGTTTTGATATAGCCACCTACATTACAGAGATCTTTCCTGATGAAGTAGAGAAAAATCAGTGCCCCTACTTTTTGAACAGACCTCGTATATGCAAATAATAATGCTGTATTTATTGTTACCACCCTGATTTTTGAAGAAGTTATCCGTTTCCAACCAGAGGCGCCGACTTCATGTGAGTCCAGGCCGAGGGGGGGGGGGGGAGACTGAAAAACGTGAAAGTCAAGAGGGCTCGTCACCATGGTTGACGCGAGCTAAGCATTTTTTAATAATGTAATAAAACTCACTATTTTAGACCATTTTTCTGAAATTTTTTAAAATCGCAGCTCCATTTTATGTTGCTCTTATTATTTTAAATTCGTTTTTCTATACGTTTTCTCTCCATTTTTACGCCGGTCCGAAAGTATGTACAGAAGAATTTTTTTAAATGGAAAATATATTTTTAAACCTTTTCTTTTATCTTATTTTAATGAAATTTATAGGTACAATTCTTACTAATAACAATAATTTCATTGTGTTAAGGAAATTTGAAAGCAAAAAAGGGTTTAGTTTTCTCTAAAATTCCACTAAATCATGAACAGAAAATTAGTTAAAAAAATTGTTCTGTAATTTCAGGGGGGCTCAAAGCCTCCATGCGTACTCCGAGTCAATGTTTACAACCACGTATTCAACTTCCCTTCCAGAAGTTCATTGGGGACCATTTTCTTCTTTACTAGTTGACATTTTCACAGTGACTGCGTATTACATACTATCACTTAAACAAGCGTACAGAAAATGATTTTTTAAATCACCCGGCGGAATGAGTGGAAACAGTAATCCCTCTATCGGGGTGAACGTATACTATTAATCCCGTCAATAACGATTCTATCTCCTAGCGGTGAAAGAGTTAACTATGAAGTTTTGAATTCAAGTAACCCTTGGTGCCATCTAAACATGAAAGAAAGAACTACGTCAAAAGGTGGTTCCTTGGTGTTTCTTTAGACTAGGTCTGTGAATTAAGACAGAGTTTAGGAAAATAATGTAAATTTAATCCTGTTCTTGGAAACTTTGTACGGAAATTTCGTCTGAAAAAAGTTTTTTTTGCAAACTTTCAGAGTTTTTTTTTTTTTCTAAAATAAGTTAGTTATTTTTTAAAATGGTCAAGTACCCTAACTTTCGTATGAAAATTGACCAATTTGTTTTTCAGGAAAAAAAGTTTTTCCCGGTGTGTCACCCCAACAATCATTTTATATTTAATCAACATTTAAAAATAAAATTTCACGACTTTTGGTTATTTTTACAGAGATATTTTTAACCAAATATAATTACAGTTCGATTTTTTTTAATTACTAAACTATTACAAATATGGAACCGGCTGCTGTTTTATTCCTCAAATTGTGATTATTCATTTATTTAAATTCCTAACTATAAATGATGTGCACCGGGTGATGTTTATGCGGTATGTATTGTTAATTTTTATTTTGAATTTTGGAAGGAGGGGGGAGGGTGTAAAAGTTATTTGTCAACATTATAGTTTAGTTTAGTTTTAGGTGACCACAATTAAGTGTAACAGAGGTAATTGTATACCTAACTTCGTTGTGAAATAATAAAGGCATTATTTATTTATTTATTCCAGAATACTCCAGAGATTTGTGAAGTATCATTGACGAGAAACTATAATCGAAACTAATAGAAACTTATTTGTCTTCAGTTTTGGTTACTGTTATTTCAAGGAACTTGTCATCGTAGATTATATCCGGTCTCTCTACAATGTTTCTATGCAGTAACGAAAATGAGAACGGCAGTTGAAAATTCAGAATTTTTACTAAAATTTACAATTTGTAAACACCAATATTCTATCTCGTACGGTGTAGTTTCGAAAATATTCGGCGGTGTGATATTTTTTTAAGCCAATTACAATTATCCATTTTTTAATGACAAATGTACATTATGAACTGTCTGAAAATAGCAATGAACACTGTATAGTACTTCCAAAATCTTGGGTTCAAACTGGTTATGTCTTCAAACTATTTTGACAGGCAAACCCATTGTTGACCACTTGTTTGGGTGGTTCAAATTGCGAGTTTTCTATACAATTCGCAAGTTGGTCGAAGAAAACAAATAAATCAACAAAGGATTATCAATTGTTGGAATGCCAGAAACACCTTTGATGGGTAAATCGATTTGGATCCGTAAGATTTCGTATAAGTATAGATAATTGTGGCGGAAGTTGATCTAAGGATGAAAACATATGCCCATCACACTCCAAATATAAGTTTCAATAGATGGTATTGTAACTCGTAAAATTATTTTAAGAATACAGTATTTATTTTCCTCCATATATAATTCCATCCATCATTTGTATTTGAATCTATAATCAATATTTCAATCTAGTATTAAAACAACAATTCAAAGTAGGTTATGTTGTTTTTTCTTCAACTTTTTATACAGCCGAAGACCATCACATTCAAAAATAAAAATGCCTTTCACACGTCCATTCCAGTGACAGCACATTGATATAAAAAATCTTTTGGACAAGAGATCTTTTGTTTTGGATCTTATCTTCGGCATTAGGACTTAGTCAGGACTACTTAGCTCTCATAAATTGTATATAAAGAACATTTCAGCAACGTCTAATGTTATTCTCAACATTTTTTTTCTCTCAGACTGTATGGTTTAAGATTTTATACAGACTGGTCTGTCTCTCCTCAATGACATGAGGCTTAGGGATACTTAAGAAAAAACGTGCTTCAAATCGGATCATGAGATTTTAGGAAGATGCTTTCAGATTGGGAATGAAAATAGCGGATTTGTGATCTCTTTATTTGCAAAGGGTGGGTTTTATAAGGGATCATAATCTCACTTTCTCAGATGTATTTTTTGTAAGAAGAAAAAAATGTGAATACTGTATAGGAAATGTTCGAAAAAATTGCTTACCGCATTATCAAATAGCACGTCAATAATTTTCCTTCTTTGAAATTTGTGTTAAAATGGCACTTCCATTATTAAAAGGCTTTCATTATTATATAAATACCATACAAAAAATAATGTGTTAAACTAACATTATTTATTTACAAGTATTCATAATGTTCACCATTACGTCATCAAAATTATTTTTCATCATACAAACTAGTAATTTTGAATAAATAATCTTTTTATGAATCTAATTAACATCTGAAAATTCTCAAGTGGGACTCGAACTCACGACCTCGGTCTATCCAGGGTCGTGCTCTACCAACTATTGAATCCGACATATTTTTCTCATTCTTAATTTTACATAATAGTTAGTCGTCAAATAGAAGCAATCAAATTGCACATACTAAATGACACTGAACTATTTACTTCTTAACAACGTCGACTGTGAGTAATATTTGTGGTTCGAGTCCTACTTGAGCCAAAATTTTTCTTGTTCTTGATTTATTTTCCAATGCAAAGTAGTCAGTGTGTAGTTGTTCAACAGAATTTTTTTAGCAGTTTCTTTACTTTACACTATTAGTACATTGCGATTAGTTTCGCAATGTAGTAAGAAACTTTTTCGAGTGACCTTTTCTTACAGAATGAGAATCCAGCAGCAATCCAGGGGTATCGGTCGTCGACAGAAATAATCTTTAGGACTTCTCATGTTCTTCATTGAAGTGAAACGATGTAGGAAAATAATGGCAGCAATCTTGGAGCTCAGCTTGATACATCCTTCGACAGAACAGCGGGACTTTGGTTCAAAGAATATAACTTATTGTGTATTGTGTTCACTCCAAATAAAAAAACGAAAAATTATCTGTTAATAAATTTCGAAGAATATCGAGAACGAGATAACTTTTTTTTCATCTAAGGTTAAAAAGTACGTTGACATTCTGGGAGAGTTTATTTGTTAGATAGATATTTTTATTTTTTTTTACCTTAAAAAAAAATGTAATTATTTCATCACTTAAAAAAATGCTGTCATCATTCGGATTTTGTGTTTTCATCATCATGACATTTTCATGTTTCAACGATTTTTTGCAGAACCACTCGACGGATTTTAACAAAATTATTAATATTGTAAAAATTCGTGTAAATAACAAATATAAAATATTCTGCCCAACCCGTGCATTGCATGGATCATGGGTCCACGGAAGAAGAAGAAGAAGATTCAGCCAAAACCGATTTAGATTTCCAATTTTTAATTTTCATCTACGAGGATTCTAACTTATATGCAGTTAAGTTTCTCAGGAATCATTTGATGGATTTTAAAACCGAATTTTCAGGATCAAAGCTATATTTTTTTCCAGCGGGAAGTCATCTTTTCCAATACACATATCCCGTTTTATTTTCTTTGCTCTCTATTGTACACGCTTTCCCTAGAGACCGTTAAGCTATGTTGGAAAAGATGGCTTCCCGCAGGAAAAAAATACCCCTTTAATAATATAGTAATGCCTTATGAGTATGACAAAATACCACATTTGGAATTTCTATCTTCAATCATTCTTATTTATGAATTCTTTTGATATTTTTGCACAATTGTGTTTTAAACCTGCAGTTTTTTCAGCAGGAGGTAGCATATTCCAACACAATGTACCGTTTTACTTTCTTTGTTCTCAATTGTACTGGATCTCTCAAGGGACCGATAAGCTGCTGTGCTTAAAACAGTGCTGCATTTTTAAAGGTAATAAGAGACCATACAATAAAACGATAACAAATATATTGAAAAGTCGGTACTTTAATTTTCTTTGACAAATAATATGAATTTTGATAGAAGAAAACACTATGACTTTTTGTTTCAAAGTTTGATCAATTCCTATAGATTCTAAATAGATGTAATGTGATTCCTATCTCAATCGAAAAATTTCAGAAATGGTGAAAGAATATTCTGAGTTTGAATGGTAAATATAGCGGATGTATGTTTAGTATTTCTTTTCTTTCTCAATAAGTATAATTTTTTATATACTTTATCCTATTATTCGTGTAAGTTTAGTTGCGATTTATTCTCAAGCGAATTGATTAAATTTAATGTAAATTTACAGTGTTTCCAAAATCTTATGACCCAAATCGATTAACCCATCAAGGGTGTTCCTGGCATTCCAGCAATTGATAATCCTTTGTTGACTTATTTGTTTTCTTTGATCAGCCTGACAATTGTATAGAAAATACACAATTTGAACCACCAAACAATTGGACAACAATGGGTTTACCCATCAAAATAGTTTGAAGACATAACCGCGCGGTTTGAGTCCGTAAGATTTTGGAACGACTTTTTTTGTTATATATAGTCTGCATGTAAGAAATACATAAATGAAATTGTAATTAATTCAGAACTATATTTTTAATTTTGCTTCTGAATTTCAGCAACTGATAATATTCCAGTTTTCTATGGATTTTTCTCATGATTATTTCACACGGTACATATATAGCTTTTAGATCTGACAACAGAGACGACATGAAAATAGTTAATTATGATTAAAAAGACATAAAAAGCTTATACTCGGAATATATAACAAAACCGTCACACGACAAGCTGCTTTTATAATATATTATCCTAACTAGATCTGACTCTACGTAATTATTCTCTAATTTAATTCTTCATTCAGAACCTTATATTCTCATTAGACACGTTTCACTTATAATTACAATGTCGCCTCGAAAAATTATCATCATTAAGCCACATTCACGTTATTGCGCATGTTTTGCAGTAAAACCGGAAAAAATATCGACCGCTGCAGGGCGTGCTATATGATATTTTTGAATCCGGGCAATTAAAAATATATTTGGCAAAAATCGAATTAAATAATGTTCCTCGAAAAATAAATGGAAGATTGTAAGCCGTATAATCCGATGCTGTTACGAACTACAAAGATATTTGAAGACAGAATGCTCTTTGTTATATAGAGGCCCTTTAAGCTCTCTATGGGGTACACGACCTTCTATGGGGGCACAGCGTTGCCGATTTTCTCGTTCTTCAATCGTTAAAGAGGCTCGCGCACAATAAGAAAGCGCGAGTCTTGGCAACAACGTATTGAAGGCGTGGTTTCGAAAGGAGATAGCGAATAGGCGGAGCGTACATGTACAGTGATGCCACATGTCCGTGTACTAAAAGCAAAGTGTTGTATATTATATTATTCCAGTATTCAAAAAGGCATTGGGGGTATCTATCGAGCAAGTTAATCTCCTGCCTTGTTATATATGTACACGCACACTCCTTATATTCACATTTATTGTATTCTGGGATGACGTATACACTTTCTGTAGATATTCGAATACATTTTTAACGATGCATTAGAGTGCTGTTTTAAATAATAACGTTACTTTAGCGTTATACGAATACTCTAATGGTATGTTTTTAAATTTCCATTTTCGTTGTCGCAAAATGTTTTACAGTTTTCAAATTCATAAAATCTCACTTTAAATCTCTAATACGTTTGTTACCATTTAAAATGAATGGAGGAAAACATATTTGAATTATTTATCTGCATCTGCTATAAAGTAAATTATTGATAAATGCAAATAACATATATATGCTGAGATAATGGATACATCTGTTATATATAGTCATGTTCAGCATTAAACGAATGAACTATAATAATTATACAGTTATTTGATATTGAAATGGAACTACAGAAACTCTGCTGGCAGTTCTTATCTGGATTTTACAGAGCATTTTCTTCGCTAACTGCATTAAATAAAGTCAAGAGACATTTCTCAAGACACCTTCTATAATAAAATGATATTATATTATCGATGAAAATTTGATGAAAAAAATAATAAAGTGATCATCTTGTTTTGAGCTTTTATATAAAGAAATGTATAACTATAATTGTGAGTAAACAATATATCTGATATAAAATTATCATTAAATCTGACCCCTGTTATATGAAAAATTGAAATATTTACATAAAATAACAAAACAACATAAAACATGTTGCTGCCGAGTTCTTTAATTTTCATTTTTCATAGTATTGCTATAGTCCTTTCAAAATCTTACGTGCTCAAACTGGCTATGTTTCCACTCTATTTTGACGGGTGAACCCATTGTTGACCACTTGATTGGGTGGTTCAAATTGTATATTTTCTATTGACCGTGTCACATGAATTATACTCCACTTTTGATTTCGGAGAACTGATTGTTCTATCAATATTTGACATAACTTAATATTGATCAATGGTATTGGTCATGGAATTGACATATAAATTTAATTTCAAAGTTTGAGGAACATTTAGAAAGTAGTAGCAAAGTAAAGCGTCTTCCAAGATCTAAGAGTGGAGTATAATTCATGTGAAACCGACTAAAGGCAGTCCCCCGTTTGTGGGATCAATGCTATTTTGAATCCTATAGGGTTCATTGGTCGTCCTTTAATATTCAGTATAATATAATAAATAACCTTTGATATTTAAATTAATAGTGTGACATTTTCCAAAATTTCCTTTGAATTAAATAGTAATTTACTCATTAAAGAGACATTAATTTTCAAATTGTATAAATATTTCCAAAACTCACTTAGTTGAAGGAAAATAGTACATAATAAGTTTGATTTTCTAAATTTAGATTAACTTTATTTACAGCCAGATGTTACAATATTATGGTTATCAGCAGAGAGGAAAGTACAACTCGTAAAAAATAAAAATATTCACGTCTGGTATTGTCTATAAATAAAATAAGCAATTGTAATAAACCGCTGAATCACTAAATGTGAAATGCGCAGTTACAGTAAGTATTTTTGTAATAGTAATTAACTTATTATTGAAATAATAATTAATCTGTACTATTCCAGTTTGATGGAAAAAATAGTCATAAATCTCTTTAATAATTAGGGAAACTATCAAGTATTATATTTAATTTGAACGAACACTGTCTTGTGTGTTCTATGACTTCAACATTCATCAGTGATAGACAGAAATTGTGTTATTTTTGTAAGATTTTCGCTGCAATATCAATTTTCACTACTTTTTTTTTTTCAAAATTGGAAATTTTAAACAACAATGTAAAATATTTACCAGTTTTATGTTCTTAAAATGAAACACTATAAGGCAATATTATTTTAATTTGATTGAAACTTTGCAAAGGAATATATATTATAAATGAAATGTTTTTAACTGACTACTTTGCATTGGAAAAATAAATTAAGAACAAGAAAATTTTCGGTTCAAGTGGAACTCGAACCCACAACGTCGGTCTATCCAGAACCGTGCTCTATAGGACCGTTCTTAATTTATTTTTCCAATATAAAGTAGTCAGTTAAAAACATTTCATTTATAAAATCATAAAGTAATGTTCCTGCTGGCACAGTCCACTATAATGTTTTCCATTTATAATATCAAAATTTAATAATTTATTATAGGTTTTTTCTGCTAACATGGATTATAACCTTCAATCTGTAATGATATATTATTTCACTTTTCAAAACATTCTGAATCCGAGATTGTTAGAGATTCAGGTATATCGTTAACGAGAATCATAGAGTGTTTGAAATTAATGTAAAATGATAAAAAAAATGTACTCTGCAGAAATAAATAATTAATATATACCATAATTTTCTAAAGAAAAAAGTTGTGAATTGTAGAAAACTAAAATTAATAATAGTACAAATTTTAAGATTCATATTACTCTAATCTATTATTTATGTTAGTGAATGAAGTTTGTTGATCTGTATATGGTCTTCATTCTAATTGCTCCTTCAAGATATGGCAATGTTTTAGTTATACTGTATTTTCAATCATAAGAACCCTAACTGTTTAATCTATCAAGGATGTTCTGACAACCGCCAACTGATAATCCCTTGTTAGTCTGTTTAAATTCTTTGACTTCCTTGCGATTTGTATAGAAAATAGAGAATTTGAACCACCCAAACAAGTGGACAACATTACTATGTGTACTGTTTACTGTCAAAACAACTTTGAAGAGTTAATCGATTTGGGTTCTTAAGATTAAAAAATTGTATAATATTATACTATTATAACACCAAATTGTTTTAGATCATCCAAGAAATTTACGAAAGATCAACGCAAAAGTCAGCTTGTAAAATAAAAACCATTAAAATGTAAGAAACGAAAACCTCATTTGAGTAAAATGTCTGGAAATTTCATTTTATACAAGCATGATAGAAATACCGTCCTCAGACATAACGAAAAAAATCATCGTACGATTGCACCTTTAAACAGATACAATAATGTCACTATGTAATTTGAAAATACAACAATGAAACCCTGAGAACACTGACGAGTGAGTTAGGGATCGACCGGATATCCGGCAAATATCCGGTATCCGGCCGTTTTTCCCGCTCCGGTATCCGCTCCGGTATCCGGCTTTTTTCTGCCGAATATCCGGAGCAAAACGTA